>OMNZ01017143.1:5068-23487 GCA_900303255.1 Lesueurigobius sanzi
TGGTTCCCAACCTTTTTTGTCTTGCGTACCCCTTGGGCCTTTTATTTATACTCCAAGTACCCCATGCCTCAATGGTTAGTTAGAAAGTGAATGAAACTAAAGATAAAGTAAAACTTCTAATTATCAGTAAAAAGGCTATACGCCTCATGAACACTCTATTGTAGCGTCTTTTTCATGTTTTTTTTGGACTGCTTAAAATGACAGAGGTGTGTGTGTTCCTTATCATTTCACTACATGTTAAGTGTTTTAACATTGTATGTGACAAATAAATCTAAATCTATTTATCTAAAGGCTACCAAATATTCTCAAACTCTCACTCTTTACAGTTAAATGTTTTCTATAGCTTTTCTTTGAACATAATAATCTAAAATACAATTCAATTTAATCTTATTTTGTATCTGAAATTATTCCAAGTACCCCCTTCGAAGCTCTTGCGTACCCCCAAGGGTCCCGTACCTCTGGTTGGGAAACATTGAAGTATGGGATATTATACAGATGAGTACAATCATTGAAAGCGTTTCCACTTTGGGGTAGTGATTTTTACACAAGCAGCAAGTGAGGCTGATTCCAAGTGAGGTCAGAACTGTATGATGTACCAAATATGGCAATATTCGACCTGACATACCATGTATTTTGCCTGATTGCTCAAAAAGTTATGGAATGCCCATCCTGAAACTTTCAAGGATGTTAGTGGACATGATAACCTTTCTTTGGTATGAATATGAAGAAAATTGACGCACGTTTTTTGCTATTCCCAATTTTAGTTTTCACTCCTTTATAATTTTTCTCTATTCCATTTTTGGAAAGAATGCTAATGAGGTATGCAAGATAGGCATTGAAGATAGCTTTAAAATGACCCCTAAATCAGCTCTCTAGGTGCCATACTTTTAGAGATATAGACGTTTTTGTAACGCATGTCGTGCTAATTGGCCGAAAATTCGTGAGCCCATATCTCACTAATTAGATGACTTTGAGCAAAAATATTTGGGCTCTCACAGTTTCTCCTAGAGGCCGATCACTCCACCAAATTTCATCAAAATCTGTGACATGAGAGCATTTTTTGGTTGAATTGACACGGAATGACCCTTTACAGCATTTTCAAAGAACTGGGTTTACTCTTTTGAAATCATAATGAAACGGAAACTACTCAAATGTCCCTGATGTAACATTTACATGACCTTCAACAACTGCCAGGAAAATTGTTCAGGAGCAAAAGAAAAACTCACTTTAGCTGAAATACAGGACAAAATTGGACTTGTTTCAAGATGCACAATATGTAAACTTTTGAGTTTCTAGTTGAAAAGCATAAACAAACAATAAATGGCTTCACGCAACCACTAACCATGAGCGAAATAAAGGTTTTTGTGTTATCATTTATATTCTATGAAATGCATAAGTTTACGTATGGCCACAACTAATATTCACTTGGATTCAAATTCCTTAAACAAAATGGGTCAGCTGTAATGCAACACGAGCATAACTAAGTACCCCAATGTATGCTGAGGGGTACTTCATCTCTTTCATTTAGTAAAATCATTTGAAAGTTGAATATTGTTGTTTCAAGTGTGGTGTATTCAGCAGATGAGGTTAGTTCCAATTACGTACCGTTTGACAGAGTTGATGGACAGGAGCAGGTGAAAGTGTAACTGAAACGACAGACTAGCCGCTTCTAAAATGCTTCAGCTTACTCATATCGGGTGCGAATGAAAATAAATTATTTGTCAAATGGTACTAATAATGTCATACAGTATGGTACTCTTTTTTTCTGATTATTTATTTTGCACATTTTACCCTATTGCCTTGCTTTACACAAAGTCACATTAAAGAACGGATGATATTCTTAACATTTTGTCAGCTAGGACCATATTTTGAATCTATTCTGCTCTAAAGTTAAGTTTGTACTATTTTCTTTCTGCCATGTTTGTCCTTAGGGAATATGTGTGAGCGGCTGAGGACTCATGTGTTCATGGCCCCCTCCTCCCTCTCGGCCCCTGATGAAGCAGCAGCCAATAAAAGCTCTCACGTATCTGCGGCCTGGACCCGTGTGGACCTCAGCTGGCAGGACGGGAAGCTGCGAACAGGTAAGGGATGGGGTGACATTAAAGAGCACTTCACCAAACGAAGCAATCCGATTTGTGTCATGGTTGAGAGCTAGAGGTTGTATCATTCTAGCTAGTTTCTTACCTTTGCTCCAACAGTTGATTACTTATTACAATATCATTTAAAACTGATTCTGAAAAGTGTCCAATTTTTTTTATTATTCTCAAAAGAAAAGAAAAGTAATAAAAATTTTGACCTAGACTTTTATTTAAAGATTTTGCCATTACAAATATATTTATATGACGTCAGACTGCTGTAATATGGAATTTAAAAACTTTCTGAACCCATTGTACATGATTGTACACACCATAATGATATACTTTGTACTGATTTTCATTTATAGACCCTAGAGGGGTATATAATACTGCGGTGAATAAAACTACACTTGTCCATCTATTACCAGTTGCTGATGATGTTCAAAATCCTTCGACTGAAGATGAGTGTTCTGCCTCTATTCTGGAGTATTTGGAGAGCTGTTTTCCTCAGAAAGAGCAGGAACCACTCGGTGCCTCTACAACACTGTCCCATCACACGCAGTACCTCAGCACACGGACTCTGAGTCAGGCTCTGGTGCTGAGACGAAGCCAAAGAGCGTCAGCCGCCAAAACTAAAACTCCTTCCTCAAGGACACCTCAGGGCTCATCCACGTCCTCTAGCAGCACCCCAGAACTGTTCAGCCCACCCAAAAGCACCCCCGCAGCCCCCCTGACACCCCTCAAAACAGCCTCACCCCCCCTCTCGGTTGAGCTCTTCACTCCACTCGCGCCCTCTCTTGGAGCAGAGGAGGGCTGCGTGCTGCTACAGGCCACTGCAGAGGGGCTTCTCTGCTCTCAGGGGCAAGAAACACATGAACGACCCGCTAAGAGAGCAAGACTTTCTGATGAGTTGGACAGAACGTCTGTAGACGATACTGGCTCTGTAGAAGCTGGTCCCACAACTGTGCTGGCCCAGTGCGTCAAACCTGGAGCTCTGTACTCTGTTTTGGTGGCAGTGGTTCATCCCTGTCATCTGAAAGAGATCAGGGTGGGTGACACTTTACACTAAGACGCCTCGTAAATAGCAGCACCATATTTGCATGGCATCAATTTAATCACATTTCCTGATGTCCTCTTGAGTAGTTGTGCATTGCCTTTAAGAATTAACTAAACCATCTGCTGCTTCACTATTCACTATGCTAAATCACTAAGCCACTGCATGATGGAGACTGACCAATAGGAGGAGTGGGTGGGAAAAAGAGCACATCTGTTTGTGTTTGAGGATGTATTTAACAAAAGAGAACTGAGGTAATTTGTTGGCACATTGTCAATACATGGTCTAAATCACAATTTGATTTAAAAAATCATCTAATTGTCTACTCCTTTGACCAAGTGTAAATAGATAACATGGAAAGGTGGCCACACACTACAGACCACACACACATAAAGGACAGACACGGGGACACACACACACACACACACACACACACACACACACACACACACATGAGGAGTCCCATGACAGATCATGCCATGAAAGAAAGTTATTATTGAGCCACGCCTCCTCAGACTCAGAAAGACGAAAATCTGGCTAAAAATCCTGTAGTGTGTGGGCAGATTTAGATGTTTAAGTGACTTTCAGAACAGATGTGACTTTCCGCCCTAAATAAAGGTTTAATAAAATATAATAAAAATATATTTGAGCAGTAGCAGATTCATATTTTCACTCAACTACTCACCACAATGCTTTTTCTTATGTAAAAATAACATTGGCGCAACAAGATATCTGTTTGTTTTCTGATTTGTTGAATGGCAGCTGAAGTCTGGGACACGCATACCCCTGGCCTCCATTGTTGTGACAGACCAGTCCGGACTGGAGATGAAGGTGGCGCTGTGGAAGCGAGCAGCATTCTGGGTGCTCACTGTCAACCCGGGTGATGTTCTCCTCATAACAGGTAGTTGCTTCCCCTAGAGTTTGGTAGCACAATGACCACCAACGTCTTTTTAAATCAACCTGAATTTGCTTGAAATTTGTTCTTGTAAAATAAGGAAACACAGGGTTGTACCACTGACTACCACGTACAGGTACATATGTGCTCTCTCGGCTCAGAATTGCAGGTAAATGAAGACGCTTGGAGAGGAGAGACTGTTCTGCGTTCAACATACCACAGTAAACTCTTGAATATGGGCCGAGTCCCTCCCCCAGGATCCCTCACAGGTCAGTCCCATGTCCTGTGTTCATACCTCTCCTGTTCTCTCATGGATTGCATCGTATTTCTCAAAAGTTCCCTCCTCAAAGCCTTTATTACTTGATTCCTCCAGTGTGTCACTATGCCCCCTCCCCAAAGAAGAAAGGACATTTCCATTTCTCTCTAGTTGAGCCTTTGAGGAGGCAAATTTTGAGAATAGAGATGCAAATTTTATTTCTAGCCGTATGATTTCCTTTTAATTTTTTCAGACTCTCAGCATGTCAGGGCTCGTGCATTGAGTCCTTTATATGATTTTCTCAACAAACACCGACTCCTGCTGGTTTCTCTGCCTGTGACTCCTGCTCAGAACCTCAACAGTGTCCCCTATGGAGCGCTCAGGTCACTGAAGGTCAATACGCTGGTGCACATGCTGCTTCGGGTGACACATACTCACCTGAGCAAAGGTGAGCTTTGATGAAAATAGAACAATGTTTGACTATAGTTTAGTTTCACTATTCTGGTAATGTATAAATCTAGTAATTCATGCACCCTAATATCTGCGTTTCCCTTTGTTTCATTACATAATACAGTCAGGAGAACGCTTTAATTAAATGGTTTGTGTTGGGACCAAAAGGACTTATTTTACCATTTTGGTCACTGCCAACAAAGGGTTGTACTTCATTATTACTCCTTGCTGCTGATTAAGGGCAAACATGTGTTTCCAGAGTGGCAGAGTGATGCAGACTCTCGCTGCAGAGGGGCTCTTGAGCGCTGGGCAGTTGTTAGAGTAAAGCAGCCAGGAGGACAGCAGGGGGCGCTTGTCCTCTGGGGCGCAGCATTTGACTGGCTGCCACACTTCACCAGAGACACAGGTCAATGACACATTAATCAGATTTAGTTTGTTAATCTATGTGTCAAGATTACATTATTATCACAACTCGTCTTTTTATTCAATATAAAATATTTTTTGTGTTGTACAGTATGGGACTTCCATAATCTTTTGGTGAGGGAGGGCACAACCTTTGACTCTCCTGAATTGCACTCCACTCCCTGGAGCTCAGTGCAGGCCCTGGACAGATCTGACCCCCGGATGAACAACTTTATGCAGTCACATAGAGCAGCAGCCAGCAGCAGCAGTGTGGAGCTGGACCTAAGAACTTTACTGTCCCAGAAATACAGCGGTGAATATAATATTGTATCATTGTGTAACACGTCACAACAGGCTACAGCATCATGGCCGTGTGAAAATGGTCTGTGGAAAGGTTAGCTCTGCTGTGCACTAATGTCCTTTTTTGTCTCAGGTGAAGTGGAGTTGAGAGTCCAGGTAGAAGCCTTCCACTTCCAGCCTGCACCCCTGTCCTCAGATGCACCACTCATTCTGGGCAGTTCGTCCTCCACTGCAGATGCGCTGAAGCTGCTCAGTGCAGATGTCACATACACAGGCTGTGGCGGCTGTGGAGCTGAGCTCGACACCGACTCCAACGGAATCTACTGCCCCTGTTACCCCTGCCTCCCTCACACCAGTGTACGCTGCTACTTCAGGTGTGCTTCTGTTGCTACTCACAGCAATAGATAATTTGTTATATGTGCAGCATGTTCACACTTTCTGTCTCTTAGGCCAGCAGTGCTTAGACTCGCAGACTGTGGAGAACATCAGATGTGTGTTCAAGTGCCTCCAGTCCTGCTTCAGAAAATCTTAGATGCTCCCCCAGATAAACTCTGTCGTAGCTCTGGTAAGAACTGTCTATATAAACAGTCAATCCTACAGCGTGGGGTTCTTTTGGCATTCAGGTGTAGTTAGTTTATTGGAAGTATAAGTGGACAACATACAGTATATAAAGCAACCAGCCTCTGCAAAATCTGCCCTCAAATAACTAATCACTTATGGGGACAGAATATGAACGGACTGGTTTGATGAATTGGTCTCTGTGTTTTCCAGCTCCAGGATCTGAGCTGAAGCACATTGAGCTGGCAGCACAGCGCCTCCACAACCTTCTATCTCTCCCAAAGAGTAGCTTCACTGTCCGCGTCCAGAGCCATTTTCTGTGTGACGAAAATAGTGTTCCTCTCCATCAGGAGTTCATTCTGCTGGATCTTCAGTTCCCTCCGTGATGTGCATGTTCTAATACTACTAGCTGTAACCCGGCCGTAGGCCGGGCCTCTGCAGCTCCATATTTGTTGAACTGAGCTTATGAATTATAACACAACCCAGCAGTACGGTGGCGGAGGGAATAGCGCTCTTGCCTCACAGCAAGAAGGTCCCGGGTTCGATTCCCGGCCCGTGTGGCCTTTCTGTGTGGAGTTTGCATGTTTCTCCCTGTGTCCGGATGCGTTTCCTCCGGGTGCTCCAGTTTCCCCCATCAACCCAAAACATCCACATTATGTTAAATCCTCCAGCAGGTGATTCTGACCATGAGACTGGCTCCACATCTGGAGATGGGTCCCCAGGCGCTGCACTGCAGTCGCCCATTGCTCCTGACGGGTTGCCCCAGAGGCAACAAAGGATGAGGAGGACAAATTTCCCTATGGGGACAATAAAAAGTTCACCTCACCTCAAAAATAAACCAAAATGCAGTCATGGTTCAACAGTTTCATATCCACGTATTGATCCAATAATACATGATGTGTAACCCACATAATAACAGCAACATATGTAGAAAGGTTCACAGTACATCAAAGGACTATGGATGATATGCCACACATTAAGCCTGGTTTATGGTCGTGCGGCCGGCCACGCCCACCAAATTGCCGTACGGCTGGACGGGGGCTTGAACCGGTCGGACTTCTACGTTGCTCCTCTACGTTCAAATTGAAATGAATCTTCTTTTTGAATTTTTTTAATAACATAAAAAGTGAACACACAAATGCACTGTGATTGGATCAACCAATCACAGAGCTGCAGTGTCCTGCACGTTGCCGTATAGTGACATTTGGGAGTAGGTGCACGTCTCCGGTTTTACTCTGAATCCGTGGCCCCCACGTGGCCACTGATTGGCTGCCAGGTACGGTCTACGGTGAGGGGAGGAGTCGACGGACAACCATAAACCAGGCTTTACCCTCACAATGCCGCTGGGCCACCCGTGTTCTGCTTCTCCCTTGTCAAGCTACACGCATTATTTTATATTACAGGTAGAAGTGGTGAAAGTGATAGGCAAATGTGAAGGAAGAATTTGGCTACACTGCCATGGTGATGGCATGTTGTGACAAACCAAAAGCTACTGAAGACTAAATCAATCTACCTCAATCTCTTCTAGCTTGTATATTCTGTATATATGAATGCATGGAAGTATTTTTTTTAAAGAAACATTAAAAATCAGTCCAATTGTGTGACTTGGCTCTCTTCGCAAACAGATCTACAAAACACTTGCAGCTGAATTTAAGTTTCATTTGATGTGAAAAATTGGATAACATAGACAACCGATATATATGTGTTTAATGTGAAAACCTTTACAGCTGTACTCTACAACATTAAAATTATGTCCAACTAGTCATACTTACAATTTCTATGTAAATGTTCTATACAAAAAACATAATAAGACAATCATATTAAGGAAAGGTGGTTTGTAAGACACAGTGGAGTGTTCAAGAGCTTTCCTTTGCCACCTCCATCAGATCGGTCATCAAATCTGCCAACAGAAAACACACTAAGCATCAGACTACGACATGTGACTGAGCAATGTTTTGGCTATAACATAATTGTACCTCATACCCAGGTACAGCCATCATGTAGGCAATGCATTCATACGGACTTGCTCCTTTTTAATAATACAGATATTTTCCAATCCTTAGTTGTATATAATGTTGCCCAGAGCTACTACTGTATTTCCCCCCCCCCAAATTATTGATCCCATCAGTTCCCATTCTCCATGAACCAAGGCTGATTGATTAGGAGCTAGCATCTTCTCCGCTGCCAAAAAGAAGAAAGAAATGTACTTATCTTTTGAATTGAAGCCTTGATTATTTAATGTCCCTGGCTCAATAGTTGGAAACTACAGCCACCATAATTTGTATTTTTATGTGTATCTTTAGAGTAGTGGTTTGGGACCTGCTTTAGACATAGATTGACAAGTCGCGATCCCAAAAAATATAAATTTCAACTTTTTCTGCTCTTTTTTTGTACATTTCCAAATGTAGTATTTCTTTGCAGAGTTTAGTTGATTTAACCCAGGGGTGTCCAAATTGCGGCCCATGGGCCAAATACAGCCAGTAGACTCATTTTTGTTGGCCTTCTGGCTTCTTGCCGAGTTGGCACGCATCACTAGAGATTGCCAACTTCGGGAGAGATCACTAGAGATAGTACTTTTTAAAGCAAGCTTAATAATTCTAGACAATTATAACCTGAATATCATACATTTTAGAGTGAGACAGAGCTGCTTTACGCTTCCAAGCCTATTAGTGTGTTCCATGGGTAAACTCTCTGTTAAATGGACCCAATTGAATCTTTCACTGCATTGGCCCTCAATAACACACTTAAAATTGCGGCTCCTGATTAGAAAAGTTTGGACACCCCTGATTTATGCGCTGAATATACAATCAAAATGACCTAAATAATTATTTATAATAAAGCTTGGCATAGACTCACATCCCACTGAAAATGGTCCCATGACCCACCAGTTGAGAACCACTGGTTTAGAGTACATACCTAGATCCTTCTCAGTCATGTGGTCACAGGGCCCACCACCTTCAGCCCCCTCTTCAAACCTCACAGCACCTGGCTGCTCATTCTCTGACCACAGCCCTGCAAAGCCGGCCTTCTTGGATACTTTTTCTCTGTCATCGTCATCATCATCTCTGTTAAATATTTTCTGGAAGAAGTTGCCTTTGTCATCATCCTTGTCTCTGTCTCTGTCCTTGTCTTTTCCAAAAGAGAACAGTCCACCATCATCATCATCATCCTTCTCATCCTTGTCCTTTTTGAAAATGGACAGAAATCCACCGTCCTTGTCATCTTTGTCCTTCTCGTCTTTGTCATCTCCTCCTCCAAACGCATCCTTTATCTTGTCAGCAATAGCGTCACCTGGGCAGATCATACACACATCAGTCACCAAGTAGCCACCTTCCGACATAAAAAAAAAACACTTGTCCTCTGACCCAACGCTGACCTTGTTTGGAGCCTCATAAGACTGAGCCTGTAAGCTTGATACTAGATCTTTCATGTTTGCATTGTAACTGATATGTTGCACTTGTTTATGAAATAATTAAATATGTCTGGGGGAAAACATTACATGAACATAGTTGCTAGAAAATAAGCTTAAGAAGATAAAAGCAGAGCTCTGCAACAATTACAGTCAATACAGTAGTGAGTATACAATCATAATTCTCTCAAACCAGTTGTTGCTTCATTGTTGTAGATTGCACTTATTGTTGCTGTGTGAAAGTGGAACAGGCGAGAGCAGCCTCAGGGCCAGGAGCCACAGCCCAACAAATCCGTAACAGGTACAGACTTTACCAAAAAAATAAACAAGTCTTGTGTGTGATCGACCTTGGCATAGACATCCAAACAGTCGGTCAGGCTCACTCACCAATATGGTCCGCTACTTTACCCATCAGGAATGACATGGTTCCTCTTGGATTCCCCTGTCCACGGTTTGCTCAAGTGTTGTTTGTGACTCTGTGCTGTTTTCGGTCACCTGCAGCTCCGCCCATAAACTGCGCCTTCCTGATGCCCTGCTGAGAGCCTGGTCTGGTCATAAAGTAGGATTGTCTGACTCACTGGCAATTGAGAGCCCAGGGTGGATATATTTCAATGGGACTATGGGGTGGAGGTTCTGAGCAGAGAAGCATCCACCCAGACCGGTCAGGCCTGTTCTTCCTGCTGCTGGAGCAGGAGGCTGGAGGTTGTTAGCACATTTTAACAACAAGAACAGTTTACAAAGTGCTGCATAGACAAGATTATGACAAGATTATGTATATGTTTGGTGTTAGGAAAAAGGCTTTGTGAATATTAAAGTTAAACATATATCCATATATTCAGTGGAGATGACAGAAAACTGACATTAGAACAAGCAAAGGAGGAATTGACACCCTTCACTCAACAAGTTAAAGGCACTATAGTTGATTTTTTTTTAATACAAATAATGAAAGAGGGAGCAAGAAATGAAATTGACTGATGTGGTCCAAAAACAGATTTCTTAAATCTCATTTCTTCATATAGATGACTTTATAAGCACATTTCACAACTTGCAGGGTCACTTTTTTGGGCCACTGTCACAGAAATACAAGGAATGTAGCCTGTAAACTCATGAAATTGATACAATTGTTTAATATTTAGACCAGAGGTTACATTAACTGAAAATGATCTGTCATTTACTGAATATTTGTAGCTCTGACAGAAAATTTTGAAAGCCCTGCGTCATAATGAAGGATTGAAAATCAAGCCCTATAATTGAAATACAAGAAGTTGATAATTGAATATGACAATAAATGTGAATAAAGATAATTTAAAAAATAAAAAAGCAAAAATTGAGGAAATTCAAATAGTAAGCGCTTATTTGCATTTGTAACATTGAAATATGAGCCTTAAAACTGACATCATCCTTTGACAGTTTTATTTGTAACTACATTTTTACACATTGTAGTTACAAATACATTGAACATGAATTCCAAAATTGATTCCTGTAATATGTTTTCCTAACATAAATAATCGGTAAATACAGGGTAGGCTACACCAATAAAATGCATATAATGAGAGATTAATTAACGAAGGATAAAAATAGCCTATGACAGATTTTTTTAAGACCCTGTCCCTCAAAATGAAGGCAAGAACTTAACCCTAGTGAAACCACTGATTTAAGATGTACAGTATTATTCCCACGTATGTCTGAGTTTCCAATATACTTAAGGATAACAAACAAATTTCATTCTACTATTAGGAAGAAAATCAGATATAGTGCCTTTAATACAATTACTGACACAAGAAGAAATGTATTAAATAATAATAATTTAAAAAATGCAATAATGTACATTCAGTCTATAGCGTTTGGTTGGCTTTTAGGTGTTTAACTATTTGTGAAAGATATAGCAACACTTTTAGAAAAATTATGAGAGCTATTTAAATTGAGCACCTCAAAATGATTTCCTCGGGCTCATGAATACATTTCTTTCTAACCCTAAACTCTGACTCAGGCTCTTCGCACGGCAACTGAGCGCCTCATACTAGATGATTTGCAAGTGAAATGGATGCAGCTCTTGTTACGATACCATGGCAACCAGTATTATTACAACGTTCACAGATCCCACATGAAGGCTTCGAGAGTCGCCGATTCATTTTGGATATGTAAATAGTGTACGCAAATAAAATCACACCCTCCTCGGCAGGATGAAAGAAAACAAAGAAGAATCTCAGGAATGACCGGTCACACTGGAGGGTGCTCGCTCTCCTTGTCTAGCATTACTTGATGAACCTGTAGCCATGCACTTTATGTTTAATGGAATTCCAGAATTTGTACTCTCATAAAAGACCTCCACCTTTGAGGAGAAATATGCACAAAAAGAAGCACACATGCACAGAAAAAGTTCATTGGATTCATTTTATTCAAGCGTCTTTATAATAATGAGTTACAAAGGTTTGTCAACAAAAAAAAACTAGAAGGCATTATATATTAATTTAGTTTAACAAATATCCAAATAAATGAATCCAAAGTAATTGTCATTGATACTGTATATACGTGTAAAACTAACTTCACACGCCGTTTTATTTAATGTGACACCAATAAATGAGATTACAAGACAATGTTCGCCTGGTTTGGTACATGTTCTGTGGGATGTTGCCGTTGAACCGGCGCCACGGGACTCTGGTCATTCCTCTCCAAGTTTATTTAAAGAGGCCACCGACTGAGGACAGGTCCAGGCCTGAGGACAGAGAAGACATCGTTCAAAGTGGTGCACCATGGGGAGGTGCTAGTCTAAACTAAGTTGAGAAAAACACACCACAAAAGTTCAAATGAAACAGGTGAGAAAACACCATCAGTTTTGTCTCGTTTTGAAGATTTGTACCACCACTATGGCAAATATAATCAACACTTTTCAAGTTTTAATTAAAAGTCAGTCTCACAGTCTACAATGAGCTCGGACACACAGATAAACCCTGGTCTATGATAAAAGTCTGTCTTATTATTGACAGTGCACTCCACTGCATGTTGAGCACTGAAGAGAGACTTGGGCCAGACTTTTTGTTGTGCACTTCAATACTGGTGCATTTTGGGTCCCACTCACCTCCGCCACCACTGTCCTTGTCCTTGCCTCCTCCAGCTAAGGATGCAAGGTCCCCTAGTCCAAAGCCCCCACCGTCGTTGTCCTTTTCTCCTCCAGGTATAAGGTTCGACAGGTCCATGCCACCTTTCGCTTCACTCTGTTCACCCTCTTCTCCCTCTTCTTTTTTCTTCATAGCATTGCTTATGGTGTCTTCCACAAAATCTCCTATTAAAATAATAAAATAAAGTCTTTAAAAAGTGTAAGTCATTATGCATATTTCAGACTGTGAAAAGTTATGAGTTCGAACATAAAGTACTAATGTTTGAAATTAAAAAGGGATCAATCAGTAATGAGGCCTGAGTATACATTTTTCAGTTTGTTTTTGTCCAATTCGAGCTGGTATAAAGAAACTACTAGCCAAAAATGAGTATAAATGCCAAACTACAGACTTGAATCGATATCTGACAAACAAATAATTTAAAATGATTGTAGAGACTGACCTACTTTATCCCCGACCATCTTTGCCACGCTCGAGCCGCCTAAACCGCCCAGACTGCTCATTATGTTGTCCATGTTTGCAGCGGTCTGCGGATACGGTGCAGGTGGAGAGCTTTTATATGGGCCATTATGTCAGCTGAGGAGACAGTGTGACAGGGCGGGCCTGTTAGTCCACTAGTCATTGTTCAGGTGTTTTCTCCTCTCCTCCCTCCATAAGAATCCATATGTATGACGCACATGTTTCTATTTACACTCCTTATTCTGAGAAACATTAAATCAAAAGATGAGACTCAAAGTATTCATCTTTTTGCTTGTTGTTTTGTATTTGCTGTAAAAATCAGTTGCCTCTAATTTAACAAGTAGGGGTGTCACATAACAATATTATATTTAAACAGAGATACTTGGATAATGGAGCCCACAGCATATGACCACGATGAAGATTATTCTAACTGTAGTGCTTTACGTCTGGTCACATTGGGCCAGGTGAAAATGTGTATCTTGTAAAGTAGCCCCTCGCGTAATATGAAAAATACACAATAAACTCAACTCAATTGTTTTGTCAAATATTTAAAAAGCCTTCGTGATTGTGGTGAAAGTGTTTTAATGTGCCGCTGATGTGCAGAGAGATGGGTGTGGTATCAGGTAGCGTGTAAAAACTGCCGTCTGTGATTGTGGTAAGTGTTTTGATGAGGCGGCGATGTGCAGAGTGATGGGTGCGATTTGGCTTTGTAATTAGTTTAGACCTGTTCTTCATGTTTTTTATTAGCACTATGAGGCTATGGGAGTGGCACCGTAAACAGTGCACCAGGCCAGAGGAGCGACACTTTTCAACCCGAGAAAGTTTGGCAAAAGTACACATTTCAACTATTCAAATGTACAGTAACTAAATAATGATCATAAATCCTGATTGTTTTGGTAAAAGGTTATGGTTTAATGTAAATCTTCTGCAGAGAGCTGACTGTGATAAGTGTGACCTGTGAAAACAAAGGGCTGGTGCTGTAACAAACATGGCCTAATATGTGGTAAGCACAACAAGCATGTTTTGTGGACACATTTGACATTTACGTTACAGAAAATTTGATTCAATTCCCAGTTACCCAGAGTGCTGCAAATGGGAGGTGAGTTCTCAGTTCCCTGTGCATGATTGACTAAACTTGAGCCTATTTTTCGTCTTCAGAAACGAGCTTTGCGATCATATTCTGTGTTGATCGTAGATAGACATGCGTCTCAGCCTTTGTTTGCTAAATTAAGTTTTCTTAGTGTTTACCAAGTCAACCAACTTCAAACTGCTCATTTTGTTACAATTCTGTAAATAATCTGTTGCCTCAACATCTGAACATTTTTTTCTTCAACGATGAATCACATGAGTATTCAACTCGGAGTAGCATCTCATCAGGGCTCCCTTTGCGCGGACCACTCAATCACAGAGAACCCAAAATGTGGAATAAACTCCCAACTCACCTCACAGAACTCTCAATATCTCTATTTGAAAAAGCTTTGAAAAGATTGTTTCTGAGTCAGAGTAATTTTCCATTAGGTATATCCTACTAACTTTTGATTCCCTGTTTCTTGTGTAACAGGTCTTTGCACAGCTGAAATGTAAGTTCTGTCTTGTTTTAAATCTATGTTTGTATTAATTTAGTTTATTGGAGGCTACCACGTCGTTAAGCCCCTTGAGGGCTTTTGGTGACCTCCATCACACTCTTTAAGATAATTGTTTTTGTTATGTGTTATAATAAATAAATAAATGATGAGGAGGAAGAGGCCCAAGGGAAGAGAGAGATGTAGTGATGGGATGTAATATAGCTCTTTACTGGGAGTCAAATCTTTGAGCTCTGTTCATTGAAAAGAGCTGTTCCATATACTGGCTCATTTTTATACTTTTTTAAGCCACAAGACAGAAACCTCTTGTCTCACCTGATTGCTAATATATTCACACCTTTTTATTCAAATTACCCAAACTAAACTTCTAAACGATCGAAGTGTGAAATTTTTACCTAATGAAAAACGTGTGTGTTTAATTTATTTATTTATTTTTTAGCAACAATAAGTAAAAAATGTAGCCTGCTCTGTTGTTGGCCTGATTTTTGAGTTTGTTCAGGGTAAATCTATGAAAAATTGATAAAAAAAAAAAAAAAAAAGCTCTTTTCATAACTGAGATTAGAGCCGATTTGGATGACGTCACTCGGCTGAGAGCACCCTGGGATTCCACCAAGAGCACAGAGACTGGTCTGGAACCAACCCTGTCAAAATCATTGACATTAGGGCATAAACATAGACAATATGGGTAAAATACAATGCTGAATTTTTGAATTCATGCTTAATATTTTACATGTGTTCAAATTTCAAAACTACATCCATGGTTCAAAGGTGTTTTTGCGCTTCACTCCTTGCTCTGGTCCTTATGACTCTACGAGCCAATAGTGCCCCCTAGTGACTAAACGAAATGTGACCCTGCATCTCTAAAAGCAAAAACATAAAATTTAAGTGTTGAAAAAATCCACAGAAACTCAGAAAAAAAAACTCAGAAAAGTCTCAATAAGACAACTTCAGGATCAAGAGTACAACAGGTCCCCGCAAACTGAGAGGAAAAAGTCTACGGATTTTGATTGTATCCATGAGGGGGTCTATGCAGTTGAGGGTATTGTCTGAAGTGGAGTGAAGAGTGCCATACCCTTTATACACCCATGATAATAATTCTTATTATTGCAAAGACCAAATTATCAGTTCACAAATCATCCCTCAAATGGTCAGCCTATGTATGATTTATCACCTACATTTTAAACAATTCACACAGTATTCAGTAACTTTGATTAATGAGTGCTATGGGGTATGAATAATCTGACAGTCACAAGATGACAAAGTTGTCTGAAATGTTCAGAAGGATGCACACACATACAGCAATGAATAGAAATGATACATTTTGGATCAATAATGTGTTTTTGAGCAAGAGATGTCACTTATTGTTGCCAGACCAAGACAGCCAGAAAAACGGAAACAGAATCAAACTAATACTTTTTTTCCTTGACAGACAAGATTTTTTTTTTAAATCCAGTATTATTCTGAAACCAGCATCTGGCTCAGGGAAACTAAAATCAACTATTGAGGGCAAAAAAAATAATCACCTCTGCATCAGTACGAGCGTCTACACATGTCTAGCACAGTGTCTCCACTCAGCAAAGCCAGGTTACATTGTAACAACTCTACCACAGTTGACCCCCTGTGCACAAGTCCACAACAATCCTCGGAAGCAGCCCCCACCCAGCTCTAACGCAGCCCACTCTGGTTTGGTGGAAAACCCCAAGTCTCAGCTCGGACTCACTCTTCTAAGCTTTCTCTTTCCAAATCACCAGCCAAAAGGAGCAGATGAGTGTTTGTGCAGCTCATGGGATAAAATAAAATGAAACGTGCTTGTTGGTGTGGGCCGAGAGGTCAAGCAGACAGGAAGGAGGTGGTTAGAGACACAGGGCTGTGGGCTTCCTCTGCCCTTATCAAACCAACAGGAAGGCTCACAACCATTAGATGTGGACTTCTGCAGAGCAGTCAGAGACATGAGACTTATTTTGCTACGAGTTATGTCATTCTGCGTTTAGTGAGTGTAGATTAGTGTTGTGTATGTAAAATAGTTATACATATAGTATTTCCAATTGACTATTTCAATGTGTTTTCCAATGACACTACAGAGTGTGGATTCATAAAAATAACACAAATTAAATATATAACTGAGTTTTCAAGTCTAGACATGCTCATCTCATGTAATCTCATCAGCTTAGACAAAGAAGCAAACAGTGACATTTCACACTGACCCCCAAAATGACCTGAACTGAACCAGACAGAGAGGCAAGACCAAGGCAAGGGCAGGAGTCCTCACCTTCTCCTGTTCACAGATGCGTTGAACATACACAAATTCTTAAGCCACTATTGCTCTTTGATACCACCACTCCATGAGGGAGAAACTCGGTCACAGAACTGTCAAAAAGGGTTTGTGGGACTAACTAATTACCTAACTACCAATTCAACCCCCACATAGATGCCCAGAGGAAGCCGGAGGTGGGGCCTTCCTCCCCCAACCTTGTTCTGCAATAGTCTCAGAGTCTCAGAGCGTGAAGTGTTCTGGACAAGGCAGACATGAGGCGAGTGCTGCTACTGCTGGGCTTATTGCTGAGTGCTCACTCAGAACTGAGGGCTCGGGACCCCGAGGTGGAGCAGGAGGACGGAGGACTTGAAGCTACTAACCCTGGGGGGGGCAGTGTCCCACCAAGAGAAGTCCCACAAGGAAAAGTCGGAGACAGATTAGGGTAAGTCTCGCCAACTCATGTTAAAAAATCCAAATCCAAACAAATTATAGTTCAAATGTGTATTGTTTTCTGTTGTGTATGTCCTCTGAAGCAAAGGAAATGTGTGCCATCTTCATTCTAATGCATCATCAGCATGATTATGAACTGGCAGAACCAATGTTCATAAAGCTCCAGTTTCAGAGAGAATGACTGTGATTGTTGACTGTGACACAGCTGCATTGTACATATGGTGAGGCAGATGGAGCTGCTTTTTTCAAAACGATGTGAACTACCAGACAGATGAGCACCAACAAAAGATCAAAAGATAGTGTACAGCTGTCCAATAACAGTAAAGTTGGTAGTTCAAATCTTAGTTCTCTTAATTTTCCACTAAAACTACCAACTAAACTAAACCAACAAGTGATAGGAACAAAAGCTTTCAAAACACTTTCTTGCCTTTAGTTAGTCTGTAGATCAGACTTGTCAAGTGCAGCAACAAAAGCACTCATTTACGGGTTCACAAATGTCAATCTATTTTGCCGAAAGTTTGCCAAATGTGGATAGGTGATCAATGGTTTGAGAGGGTAAACAATAGCTTGTCATAGTCCAGTCCTTATCATCCTGGAATTGTCAAAACAACAACATCAAATCAAAAGAATCTAAATTAGGTGATCATCGATGAATCGTACACTGATATTGAACAACAAGCCTATGATGATTGCTACAATCACATGTCAGTGGCAGGCATAAAATCAAGAAAATCCAAAGTCAGCTGCTGAGACTGGCAACCAATTTGGTCAGCAACTGTTTGGTAAAAAGACAATAAGAAGCTTACAGGAGTGAAGTGCAAGAATGAGGATTTTTATCATGTTGGAGACACATTCTCATGGTTGTGTTGCAGAAACTGGTGTGCCGTTGAGCAGAAGCGTGTGGTGACCACAGCTGTCATGAGTGGAACAGAGCAGTACATTGCCAAGTCACAGAGCCCATGTCCGAGCGGAGTCCCAGACTGCCAAGTCATCATGTGAGTACCCCACAACAACACCGATGAACTTAGAGGAGGAGAGTAAATTAAGTGTCCTGTGTGTGTGTGTGTGTGTGTGTGTGTGTGTGTGTGTGTGTGTGTGTGTGTGTGTGTGTGTGTGTGTGTGTGTGTGTGTGTGTGTGTGTGTGTGTGTGTGTGTGTG
>OMNZ01017143.1:23743-41996 GCA_900303255.1 Lesueurigobius sanzi
CCTGGTGGCTGGAGCTGTTCTGCTGCTCCTAGCGCAGAGGGCTCCTCTGCTGGACAAAATCCTGGTGTGTGTGTGTGTGTGCGTGCGTGCGCGCGTGTGTGTGCGCGTGTGTGTGCGCGCGTGTGTGTGTGTGTGTGTGCGCGCGGATGAGCGTGCGAATACTGATGTGTGTGACAATTCTGGGTGGGGGTGTAATTGAATGATCTGTCTTAATGTGTTTCTAATCTGTAAAGCGCTTTGAGCTGCATTTTGTATGAAAAGCGCTTTATAAATACAGTTTTGATTGATTGATTGATTGAATTAAAGAATGGGGCCAGATATACAGTAACTTGATCATGATCAATTAACTACTTTCTATTTTAATATATGGTGGAATTAATAAATGACAGCAGTTTTTTATTATTATTATTCATTCAGACTGAGATAGATAGATTTCTCACTAAATCAGTGCTTCTTAGCTACCACCCAAGATATCAAATTTCAAATCTTGGATTAGGATAAAATTACTAAAATACACACTCAGTTAAAACAGGAATAAAGCACCGACAATTGGGAACCTTAATTAATTGGAAACTGTTAATTTTGTTGCACCTATTGTGCAATGACAATAAAGATGAAATTAAGTATGACTTTAGGACAAACCCAGTATGAAGTAGATTGTGGCAAACATGGTTAACTGTTTTGGGACATATTCAGATCCTAAACCTAGTCTGTTTGTGTTCAGGTACAAGCTGTCCACACGGCCCGTTTACAGGCAGACTGAGAGGATGGTCACTGGCTTTCTGTGGCAGTGCTGTCCCGGACACACAGGACCCAACTGTGACCACACAGGTAGATAATTGCATTTACCTAAAGCTATGCCTTGATCTATGAAGCAGGTCATGCACATCACTGATGCACTCCAAGATATAAAACTTGGCTGTATATATACAGTATATAGGCCATAAACTCAAAAAGCTGTGCAAATATTTCATTTGAAATCCCTTCTAAATTCTAATATTCCCATATTTGGTAGATATTGCTGGTTGTTATTACGTCCTTATTTTGAACTGTCCCTGAATAGACAGGTTTCCTGTGGAAGTCTTTTTATACATGGCTCAAATGTTTGCGTCCAGTGATAGTAGCGCCGAATTTAGAACCAGATTGTGACGGTGTGTGGGAAAGTTTGTGTTTATCTCAAATCTTTGGACGGATGTCCTCCCTCACTTGTACTTTGGTTTCTTCTGACATTTCAGACAAATGCACTTCATGTATGTTTAACTCTGAAATGTCCTCTTAAGTCTCTTCTGCCCAGCGCCATTTAACCCACAGTGGGCCCTCTGGGGATCCTTCTCATCATCCTGGATCAGGTAAACTGTGCTGTCCTGTTCACAACTGTGCACCTTCACAGAACAAACAGCACAAAGGGTCAGCCTGGCCAGCTTCTGCACTCAGGCCCATGTGATTAAGTCATCAGTACACACAATAACAGGAACTTTAAATATATGGAGGTGACTCACTGTACAACCTACAATAGTTTTCTAAACTGAGCTAAAACTCACAGGGTGGAGCACTTCACTATGTCGCCCTAAGCCGGGAGAATTTCTGAAACAATAACAAATCAGAAAGTTCAAAATAACCATAGAGCAGGACCTAGTGAATCTACTGCACACAAAATATCAGAATGAAATAATAAACAAATCATTCAGATGATATCATGTATTTATCCAGATTCATGTCACAAGGGTACCCTAAAACTGTCTCTCCACACTACTACTGCCTATCCTGTCATTAACCCCCAATACAGACAGCACAAGCTGGCTCTGATCAGTACAAGGACTGATGGGAACATGTTCAGAACAGTTTGTTATTGGGTCAGGGGCAGCTGTCTTCAGACTGGTGTTTATTAATGAGTCTGGCCTACTACGTAAACAATATTCCAAATCAAGCTGTATCTAAAATGTAACGACTTTGTTTTAGCAGAACAGCTGGAGCATATGGACCCCCATCAGGAGCAGAATGACCACCAGGGAACACCCTACCACACTAGCACTCCACACAAGACCCGGAACACACCACAGGACGCCTATGGATTAACTGATTATACCCACCACCAACCTGACCTCTCCTCCCAGGCTCACCACACTGACCAGCAGGACCACACTCCACAGACACAACATCCCCACCTGCCAGACCCTGTCTACCCCTCTGATCCCACACACAGAGCCCCAGTACAACAAGATCCAAAAGTACCTAGTGATCCAAGTGAGTCTGGTTTTTCACATTCTCTTCACTGTTTTGAGCGCCCCTTCCTGTCATGTGTTCTGGATATCATGCATAAAATGTGTTACTTTAAGCATTTATACACATCCCACAAGAAATGAAGACTGTCTGAGATGACTGAGGCCAAGGAAATATAAAGGTTAAGCTAAGGAATTCTAATTGGCAAACTATCTATTTCTCTGGATGACGTACTGCTTGCCTAACATATGATAGAGGGGTCATCACAGAAGCGGCCACTTCCACAGGATGTCCCGTTTCCTCTGTGGGGGTGTGTCTTATGCCAGCATGACATCACCTCCACCATCTATCCATGATCTACTCCACCCACCCTCCCGCTTATTTAAATGGATAATCACTAGAACAGGGGTATGCAAGTTGGCCTAATGGGGAGCCGATTTTCTTCCTCGTCAAAGGACAAGGGGCCAAACCTACCCATTATAGCGCAAAGTAAAGCACTACTTTCTACAAAAACCATTGTTGTGCATGATATATCACTTAATGGGTGTTTTCAATATGCAGAATGAATCTGAAGTACAAAGAAAATACCCTCTTAAAAAGTGGTTCATTTTTCAGTGGATTTGGATTTGCATCATTTTGACATAATACTGTTGAAATAAGAAAAGCAAAAACTTTGCCCTTGGGAAGAAAATAATTTAAAATAGTCAAAATCTTAAGCCCTTTTCTTATGTGACATTTATTTCCAGTGTATGTGACAAAATTATCTTGTGGGGCCAAAGGTTTCATGACAGAGGGCCGGATTTTGCCCCCAGGCCTGACGTTGCCTACCCCTGCACTAGAAGCCTACCATAACTTAATAGGGTATACCAATTAAAACAAGAGTGACGTCTTCATTCGGAAATTAAACATAAAGGTTAAGCTAACATTACATCACATTAACTCTTCATTGACTGGTATACACATGGAATCTAATAATGAGTTGTGGTCAGTTGTAGGAGACAGGACGAACCTGGTGGCTCTCCGGTACCAGGACACTCCTGCTGTGCTCCCGGTTCCACACATGATGGCACTGGTCATGTCCCAGCTGCAGCCTGTCCTGGAAGCCTTTAACCGCTCCTTGGTGCACATGCAGAGCCAGCTAGGGGCCCTTACCTTAGAGATGGCTGAGCTGAAGGGACAGACTCCTCCTGAGGTCCAGGCCAGCTCCATAAGCATGGACGGCTTTGAGGACGAGGACCGACTGGAGCAGGTATACCAGGAATTGAAAGAAACTCAGGACCAGCTGCAACAGCAACGCCACTTGCTGGACTCCCATCATGCATCGCTTCTCAGCAACCTGACCAGACTGAGAACAGACATGAATGTGAGATTCAGTCAGACAAAGAACCTGTGAGAGGTTGATCATGGAGTAATACACGTCTTGGTCATCTGATTATAGGTCAATGTCCAGGCTATGAACCACAGTCTGTCTGAGCTTAAGCTGGACCAGAAGCAGCCCTCATCAGCAACCCATGGCTCAGAAACCTCAGCTCTGTGGAGGGCCATGGAACGTCTGGATGACAGGGTGGTCAACAACACTGTGAAGGTGAGCACAGTGACTGCAAGCATTTAGAAGGCCATAATTCCTCCTGGAAAAAACAAACATTTTGAACAATTTTCAGGTGTATGATAAAATATTCATGTATGTTTTAAGAGCAATTACATACTATATGTAATTTGCTCCAAAGGGACAGCCCCTTCATGTTGCAGCAGGTTTGTAATTGTTTGGTGATCAGTGACTCCAGTGAGTGAATGTGTGGATGCAGGTGCAGGCACTGTTGGAGGGTGTTGAGGTGGTGTCGGGACGTGTGCAACAGCTCCACAGGCTGCAAAAGGACCAGGATAAACGCATCAATGACACCTCACGCCGGAGCCAGGTGCAGTTCATGGAGACTGGTCTGGAGGTGGAGGCGGCCAAGGTGGTGGTGCTCCGGCGAGTGGAAGAGCTGTCAGGCAACATGAGTCTGCAGGGGCTGAGGCTCACGGAGCTTGACGTGGACGTGGATTATCTGTACACCGCGCTTTACAAACAGAACAGCTCCTCTGGTGACTGCGGCTGCTCTGAACTCAGGACAGTCATCACACACCTCCAGAAGGGCCTCACCAATGTCACAGAGCTGGCCAATGAGAACAGAATGGCCCTGGAAGAGAGCGAGGAGCAGGTGGACCCATGGGGAGACGGTGAATGGCAGCCGGCTGTAGAGGCTTTGCAACAAGAACTTCAGCAGGTACAAACTAGAGACTTTGTGAAACTATGACCTCTGTGAACAGACAGGACTCCCTTGAAAAATAGGGTTTTAATCTCAGTGGAACTTTCCTTTTCAATTAAAAAAAGAAAAGAAAAACCATATACACTTTGCACCGATGATAGTTCTTTATAGGATTATATCTCTTAGCTGAAGTTACTAGAACTGTATGCACGTTAATTCTACAAAAACACTATAGACATACATACACTTGAATGAACAACATTATCCAGTTAGTTTGTCATCATATTAACATATTAATTGCTCTAGAGTGTGATGTTTTCAAAGCCAGTTAATATTCCAAATGAACCTCATGTTAAAGCCTTGTGTTGTCTGCATTAGATGAAGTCATCTTGGACTTTGGAGAACCGTACCAAAGCAGTGGAGCATAGCTTGGTAGACCTGAGCAGGTCTTTGCAGCAGAGGCAGGCAGCAGTCACGCTGCTGCAGCAGACAGAAGCACAGCGCACCCAGGACAACCAACATCTGCGTGGCTCCTTCAACTCCCTGCTCAAAGACGCTATCCGCCATAGTGATGTGCTGGAGCTACTGCTGGGAGAGGAGGTCCTGGAGTTCTTGGACTGGCCCATCCACGACCAAGAGGCCCACTCCATTCCAGCTCTGAGGGAACGTCTGAGGCAGCACGAGGAGCAGCTGAGTGCACACAACCAGAGTATTGCAAGGCTTACAGATCACGGGGCAGGTGAGAATATCACAAGCATGAGGCTGACAACCTAGGAGGACTAGATTACAAATTAAATCATATTTCATAAGTTCGTAAGTTCAGTACTACGTCAGCTCAAAAACCTAATCAAAATTTCAAGATGAAAAGCACAATGTACAGTATTTATGTCTGGAGCATGTGTTCCTTCTTTATTTTGAGTTTATATTTATGTCTGATATTTACCCTAGCAGCACCAGAGGAGGTCCATCCAGCTGATCAGCCATCCTCCTCACACTCTCACCCTTTGACTGAGTGGCCCTTGGGGGACAGCAGCAGCAGTAACAGGGGCCCAGCCAGGGAGCGTCAGAGCCTCTTCATGCCCCAGCTCAGAGATGGCAGTGACCTGTGGAAGCTGGAGCAGATAGTGGAGGAGCTACAGCGCAAGGTGGGGAGCATCGAGGAGAACCAGAACAGCAGTGGACAGAGGGATCCGCAGCTCCAGGATGAGGTCACGTGGCTCAAACGTGGGCTTGAGGACCATTTGAGGGTTTTCAAGAATATCTTCAGTAACACGGACAAACTGGCTGCTTCCAAACAGCCGCTGGAGCTGGATAAAGTGTTTGAACTGGTGAAGAGCCGACAGAGGAGGAAAGGTGGGTCGGGGGGAACACACTGACCCCACAGGACTTCTATTTAAGAGTGTTTGCTGCTTGAATTCTTGATATACTATCTTATATTTTTTTTTAAATGTAGATGAATTTCTAAGACATTCATCAAAACAAAAGAAAAAAATGTGCATTTGTTAAAGAGACATCAGATTCTCATGTTAAATGCTATATTTTCCATTTCCGTTAAGCACTCAAAGCGCTTTCCCATTCTACATTGCGTAAGTAACTATAAAAATATATATATATTTAGCAAAAGAACTGTACACACAATTAAATTATGCCGCAATATGCGTAATAATTTATTGTTGAAGAAAATGATTTCATCTGTATGTACTGTATTCATAGTATAGCTTAGTGCGTAAATGTGTTTCATCTCTTTTCTATCAGAGCGTCATTCTGAATATTTTGATAAGTTCAGTATTGATTTGGGCGTATTGTTAGTTGAGTCTGTGTCAGAGTGTGCAGCTGATGGCTCCAGTGTACACTCCAGTTTTCCACTTCCCTCAGTCTCTTGTGTTTGTCAGAGTCCAGACGAAGCAGCTCGCTCCTGTACAGATCCCCGAACCTCTGCAACCAAACATGTTCGCAAGCTATCAGTGTCTGTAGTATTTCATAGACTATTAGACAGCGAAGGGCAAGGTGGCGATGATACCTTGACAGCGGCATCCCTTTCCTGTATTACCATCTCATGTCCCAGGGTGCACTTGTTTATGGTGATGGAGGCAGTTGCCACGGTACCAGGTGGCTCGTGCAAATAAGGAATGCCTTGCCAGGTTCTGTGTAAGCAAGTATAACAATGGGACAGATGGTACACAAGCTTTGCACATTCAAATAAATGATATACAGTAGTAAAAAGTGAAACTAATTCATTAAATAATGAATGAATTATTGTTATTTTTCTTTTGTCATAATATCTGACAGTGGGGTATTTATTTTGTGATTGTATTCATGTTGTGAGGCACTGAGAGCAGCACTGTAAAACCTGCCTTTTGCCCGGGGTTAAGCTACGCTCTGTGTTTTCAGGTGTTGCCTTTAGTTCTGTAAAAGAGTTGGTGAGACTTTTAGCAGATCCAATGTGCTTTCTCAAAAGAGTCAGAGAGAGGAACACTCACCATCAGTGGTGATCAGCTGATCTAACAGACTCAGCAGTTTTTCTGTCAAAGAGGCCAGAGATGTCACAAAATTGTCTACAGCCAACTGCAAACACTCCTGAGAAAATAAGTGGGGAATGTTTAGCACTGCTGTACATTGAACATACTTGTATTTATTATTGTATATGGTATTTTATTTTGTATCTTGTGTAATATTCTATTTTGACTTGTAATTAATAAGAGGGAAGAAGACCTTCTGAGCCCTGACAGAAGAGTCTATGGCACTGGTGAGAGCTTGTTGTCGGTGCTGTTCTCTGAGGAGGATAGCCTGTAGTGCCTCGTCATTGATGCACACTCGCAACTGGCCCACAACATTACTCTGTGCACAAACAGTCGCAGAGCACACTTTCTATTTTTATTATTATTCTAGACATAGACTACAAGATTATACAGTATTAAATAAATGGAAGTATAAAAAAACAATACCTTGTCTTTCTCACTGTCTCCCACAGTCTGGTCAAGCTCTTGCCTAATTCTGTCCATCTCTGTCCCAAGTTTTTCCAGATGCAGTAGCTCATGTTTACAAATCAGAACTTTAGGTAGCATAAGACACACTTGTTCTAAAGAAGATATTTGCTTCACAAACTCTGGTGATCACACACAAGAGAGAACAGACAAAAGAGACAAGTGTTTGGTTGGTTACGGATTAGGAACAGCTAAACAATCTCTATCCAAGAGCAGTGAAAACCACTCCAGAACTACCATTCTTGCTGGACCTAAGGAAGCTCTTTGCTTGCGCCAGGTATCCCAGAAGCCTTTGCTGTATGTTGTCCGTCCACTGCTCTAAACTGCCAGGAGCCAGCAGAAAACGACTGACACGGCGACTACTCTTGTAAAAATCCTGAAATTGACAAAAGTTATATGACAACTAAACCATTTTTGACCAGGCAAAACCTTAAACTGGTCTTTCTATTGCATGCTTCCTATTTTACAATGCATAGCTCTGGCGTAGATACAGTTGTAATTGTATTTACTTATACACAACATGGTAAAAACTCTTATTGTGGGCAAGGATGTTTTGTGTATGAGCCAGAAGGTCAGAACAAAATAAATGTAAATGCTGAAGAGTCATTGTTTCTGAAGTACATTCAGTGTTTGTGTGTGTAACTTTTGCTGCCTCTTGTCCAGGACTCCCTTGAAAGAGAGGTTCTTAATTTCCTGGCTGAATAAAGGTTAAATAAAATAAAATAAAAAAGTGAGTTACCTCAGCAGCAAGTATGAGAGCATCACTGGCCTCCCACATCAGCTCTCTGACTCTGGAGCTGCATGATCTGCATTGCATAAAGACATTATTCATCCACACTTAGGCCAGATAAAATGAGCTGCAACTTCACTCACACAGTGTCTTGCCCAGGCTCTTGCCTGGGTCCAAACATCTGCAGCCTCCAGTCCACTGGAAGAGCCCTACCAAAACACAAGACCTTTTCTAAATGAATGCCCCAATGAAATGAAAAGTACTATATAACTACTTTTTAAATCAGAGAAGGTCTGGCCCAAAATTTCACATTTGGGGGAAAACAATTAGATATTGATGAATATTCATATATTCATTATATTCAGTATATATAATACTTAAATATTGAAGAATTATTGTGAGATTTACACTGCATGGCGCTACAGTGGACTGTGCTCTAGTTTCTGGATTTGGGTAATAACCAGGTGAAATTCCTTACTTTCAACTGAAGCTGAGAGGAATAAGTCACCGGGATATGTGTGATTTGTGTATACCTCACTAATTGAGAACAATCTTCCCTCTTCTGCAGAGGTCCAGCACTCGGACCTTCAGATAAAATACATGGCACAAATGAGTACTGTAAATATAAGAAACAGGAGGACACTAATGCTTGGTACCTGCTCCTCCTCTGGGCTCTCTCTCAGCAGAGCCTGGAGTTCTGTCCCTGTCAGCAGATGAACAGTCAGGACACTCTCTCTGGTATAAACATACATACATTCTGTACCTGTTTAGAGACTTTATAAGCCCCGGCAGAGGGTCATCATGTAGCCCACCCCCTAAACCGCAAGGCTGCAGTGCAGATGGGGGTGTGACAGAGTGCACTGGCAGAGGGGTGGTCTCCTGCAGAGGACGTTGTTCTGAGTTCTATAAACAAAACATAGAACACTCAAACTGTGGCTTAGTAGATGCAGCTATTTCAATACAAGATACAAGATAGTGTTTGTAAACATGGTATACTGTACTTTTAAGCTTTTAGCCATGCTAGAATGCTGTTCTCATAAAAAACAAAGTTGTATTTAATTTAATTTACTATATTGTATGTTTGAGTAATCCTACATATTCATCCTGTCTCCTTAAGAGCTCAAAAGACGTGCCCTTCATCTACTGATGTCATGAGGGGCGTCTCCTCTGATCCTCTGCTCAGCATCACTTGACTGCAGCTCTTAAATTGTTAAATGGTCTAGTAAGCTAATTGGACATACACAGCTGCATCCAGAGTCTCTTTACATGCAGCAGCTCCAGCGTTTAGCTAGGGCCATCTCTGATGATGAGTTGCCTCCTTTGCAACTCATCAGTTGCAAAGTTCAAACTCTTTGAACAAAGAGTTGGAACTTCTTCCATCTGGACAAAGGTTTTTAGTTCCAAGATGTAAAACTAAACGGTTTAAAAATAGCTTTATTCCAAGTGCAGTGTCAGCGCTGAATAAGCACTAATGTGCACTGGGTTTGATCTAACCTTTAGTGCACTCTCTCATAATAATAATAATGATTATTTTATATGATTTTACACTTTCTTGTGTATGTGCATTTTTATGAATTGTATTGTATTGCAATGCCTGCTGTCGACTGCAAACCAATTCTACCTACGGGTATAAATAAAGTTACCTACCTAAATTGCCTCTATTACTAATCCTGTCTTAACAACCTTCACTACGTTTTCATCTTTATTTAAACTACTTTACTCCCCTTAGTGTTACAGAAGAGGATGAGTATAGGCATTTTATATGCTCAGAAGTTTGGGGTGATTTTCTCATGTTTTCCACATACATACAGTATGTTACACTGGTATACAGGTACATTGCATATGGATTATACTGTTGATAACAAAACATGTTCCTAATGACCAGCCACACACAGAAAAGGCTATTTTTCCAGTGGGCAATCAAATAATGGATTTGGATGGGGACCCAACTTATTTAAGTCACTTATTTGTCTGCCTTTAGTCAACATCTCCATGGAGACGAGCTGGCGACGTCCCCGTACCCAGGAAAGTTACTAGTCAGGTTTTAGGAGAGGAGCCGCTCCCAGCAAAGACAAGTTTGTCTGGTAATTTTTTTGGTATTTTTCAACGATAAAAATATCTGTGTATTTTATTGGGTGAAATGTTACACAGCAACATTGGACCAAAACATTCAGAAACATTTTAGACATACATACCAGGGTAAAGTCGAGATACTGAACATGCTGATGCAAATTCTCACAGAGTGTGGAAAGCGTAGAGCACGCCTCAGTGTGGCACACCTGAAAAACCTCATAGCGTGCAAACATCATCAGAGGCAATTAGTATGAACGTACAATGCATATTTCTTCCCTTGACATGTGGGCTCTGAAAACCTGTGGCCTCTGAGGCTTCGTACCTGTTCCTCTCTATTCTCCAGAAGCCTCTTTAGCTCTTGTATCTTACAGCTGGTGTTTGACTGCTGCTGGTTAACGGTGGCAGCCTGAAAAATCAACAGTTTTTTGTTCTGTTAAATGTTGGTCCATTACATGCACTTTGATTGTTAATAATCTTATTAGTGAGATAATGAGTATTCTGCAACACATACAACAGCTTTGATCTTGATCGTGGTGCTGCGGAGGATGTTCTTGGTCTTCTCCATAAATATAAATTCAGACTTGAGAGGGGCCAGTTTCTCCTGCAGACTGTACACCTCCTTGACCTGCAGCACAGCTCTCGCTCAGATAATTCCTTTATTTTAGTGCTGAGCTGACAATACACGCATTACCTGCAGTAGACTGCTGGGGTAGAAGGCCTTCAGCTGGCTGTGGATGGACTCTTCAGCATCATTGATATTGTTCATATCTTTCCTTAACTTCTTTTGAAATATTTTAATTTCATGAGGAGTAAAGTTCCCTCCTTCACTGAAAAGCCTGTCAAAGCACATACAAGAATAATAATTGCTTAAATTAATGGATATTGTCAGCCTCATAGCATAATTGCCTAGGCCTTTTTATTGTTAAACCAAATTTTGTTTAATTTTACTCTTCAAACTCTCTTTAGGTGTCCTCAATCAGTTAGAAGGCAAATGCTTTACAGATCAAACAAACAAAAAGAAAAGACACAAGTAAACAGAACACAAGATGAAGTGAGAGTATCTATGGTTATGTATAGTAAGCAAGGTCAAACAGATGAGATTTGAGGGGTAGTGAGTCCTTGTAACAGCAAAGGCTCTGCCCCCAAGGTCCAGTGCTTGGATTTGGTGATGTGTTTGACAGTTGGAGTGAGCCGAGGCGGCGGTGGTGCTGTAGAAGGCCTGTGAGGTATGGAGGGGCCAGGTTATGGAGGGCTGTGGAAAACTCTACTGTGGTCATGCATGCAGATGATTCTACTCTGTTCTCTACAGTGAAAATACCTGATGAAGTTTCTAAATCATGATTTACAAAATATTACAACAAACCGGCCTTAAATATAGATAAATCAACATTCATATTTTGGCAATAGAATAGATGTAAAAATTTTAGATCTATTCTATTGCCAAAAATATGAATATGAACAAATGAGGCCTCACTGAACGAGGTGGTAACTTAAAACTTCCTCACCCCAGGACAAACTCCCTGAAGTTTACAGTGTTTTATAGAGTAATATTTCACTGGAATCAATCCTCAGCTTCGACTTAAGAAAACATAAACAACTATTACCGCAGATTACCGTGTGAGAGCTACAGTACATAGGCCAACGGTCATGCTATTTTGTTATGGCTATTCACACTGATGTGTTTTATTGTTATATATTAGATTTCATGTTATTATATGTTATTTTATATCATACAATTATGTAATTGAAACCTGACTCCAGAAATAAGACTAGCAGTCATTAAATGGCCAGCTAATGAGGATCCTAATAGAACAAGTAGCTGATGACGATCTTTGGACTAAGATCGAAACGTCCTACACTTCAACTACAGAGTACAGATGAAGACTGAAGAATTTTTGCCTACGATGGACAACTCCTGTACGACTGAGAATCTACTCAAACTAATAGAACAATAGATTGCTAAACCTGAAAACAATGGCATGTCACCTGAAGGAGCAGAGCATCTGTGTGGTGTCCTGTTTGAGCTGCTTCAGTTGGACCTGCACACTACTCCTAAAGTTGGTTTGAGAGATGTGGATGTCTGCCTTGTGATTCTCTAGACAGTCCTTCAGGGCAGAGCTGAGGGTCTCCAGTCTAAAGAAAACAGACAGGTGAGCAAAGATCTGCATGCGATAGGTCAGCTTTAGGTACTCCTATGGTGGTCCTATTGAGTAGTCCGTGCAAGTGGACGGGTGGAGGCTCACTGCTGAAGGCTGCCCACAGCCTGAAGGCTGCTTTCCATGCTGGACACTGTGCTGGAGAAGTTCTGGTTCCTGTTGCTCACAGACTCCAGGAGCTGCTTCAGTTCACTGTTTAGGGAGCATATTGTGTGTGATACTCTTTCATTGTGAAGGTCCACTTGCTGTTGGTGAAGTTGCAACTCAGCTGTAAAACACAAGAGGGCACAGAGGTTTTGGAGTCCAGCTGAGCCATAGTCTATTCACTTACACAAGGTAAAAAATGTTCATGCAATTTTTGTGTTTTAGGGTAAATCCTGTACAGATTTTGCTAAGTGTCCATGGTGTACCTAGTCGTGGCTGGTAGACGCTCTGGTGGACATACTGTGCACTGAGCTGCTGCAGCTGAATGTCCCGCTCAGTTACTACTTCCTCTCTGAGGTGTGAGAGCAGAGAGAGGGCCGAGACGAGACTGTGGTGGAAGTGCTGCTCTAAATGCTCAACATATATGCTCCTCACCCTGCCAAGCACAAGACAGAGACACAGATCAAGTCACAGACTGGGCAAAAAGGGGAAAGGGGGGGTACTAATCATGATAAAGTGGTAATATTATGTTTCAAGATATGTCACAATCTATAAAACAATATTTTATTATGCATAGTGGCACTATATCATGCCATGTTCTGGGGGGATTTATATGATTTTGAACACTCTTAATCTTAAGGAGACTACCTGCTTAGTGTCTGAGAGAGCAGCACTGTGGGAAACACATCCAGCTGTATATTCTTCAGAGGCTGGTCCACTTCCGGGGAGTGACATGCGAAGCATGGCCCAGAGTACCTGAGACCCTGGGACGAGCTCCACTCTTCAGAGCTGTTCATGTGGCACAGATCCAGAAGTACACGGTCGTCCTGGAGAAAACACAGCACAAGACAGACGTGTGAAGGGGTCGTAACAAAGAACTACATTACATGATCTCACCTGGCATTGTGCACTACCAGAGTCCATCTCCTTGTTCTCTTCGTTTTGGCTTACTGTTCCTGTTAGATCTAGAAATAAAAGAGGGAAATTATTTAACCAAACCAACCAGCATTTGAGATGGTGTTCAGCGAGTTTTCTAGAAACTCCAAAAATCTTGATTTTAGACATTGAACCACTGGACACAACTTTATATAAAATATTGAAATCCTAGCTCACCAACCTAAGCCTCTGAAGGCCGCATCAAGTTCATCCAGGTTCTGAAAGAGAAGATGACGATAACTTTACAATAACTAAATAAATAAATAAAAAAAGAGATTTTATTGGATCTGAATATTTCAATCTACAGCTGGGTGGGAATGGTTCAGTCAGCGAGTTCAGCTATGGGAGAGTGGGAGAGAAAAAATACCCCATGGTTACAGTCTTAAGTGTTTCATATTTGTCCATTAAAACGCACCAACTACACAAATTATACATCAAGCAGCAGTATGTGGGTGTGAGACTGAGTGATAATGGTTCAGGTATGTTTGTGTGAGGCTGGTGAGAAAGGTTAAATTACCGGAGTGTAGACGCTGCTGAGGTGGAAGAACATACTGAGGCGACTGCTGTAGTTGTGGAGCTCCTGTAGATACATTTCAGAGAGTCTGTCCAACACGGCATTTTGATCAAATAGATTCTGTGTACAGCTACAACCAAAGCAAAAGCACAAGATATTACTGGATATACACTGGATGATGTGAAAAATGTAATGACACTGAGATATACAGTAAATAAACTAAGACTTGGGGTATCCATATCCTCTCTTGTTGTTTTATTTCTGTGTAGTACCTGTCATGAAGCTCCTGGAGCTCTAGCAGCACTTTATCCAAAGAAAGGTTCAGGGCCTCTTCATGACTCTCTTGTCGCAGTATACTCAGCTGTTCATCCAAGTGGAGTCTTTTTCTCTAAAATATACAATTCTGATTATGTCTCTCATGGTTCTCTAAATTGCAAAGTGACATGAATTACCTGTAGCTGTTCCCCTTGCACGTGCCTCAACTCCTCCAGATCTTGCTGGATTTTTGATCCTGTGTTTTTCAGATTGGAGCAGTGTTCCTCCCACAGACACGATGCCTGGTGCATTAATCTGAACACTGAACTGCTTATTGACAGGCTGTGACGACTAAGAGAGTCACTACTCACCTGTTTGACACAGGAAAGTAGTAAAACCAATTTTATGAGAAAATAAACAAACCTTGAAGCCTTACTGACATCAAAAGCAGCAAATTGCTCATCAGCTTTCCTCTGGCTTTGACCAATCAGAGGTAAAAGGGAGGCGGATACAATATTAGTGACCTTGGCCTGTGAAAGCTGCAGATCTCGCAGAGTGTTCTACAACAGAAGCAGAAATAAAGGAAACAGAAGTTTCTTGATCAATATTATGTAAAGGCATCTAATGAGGTCTCTTAATACCTCACAGCGATGAACCTCCTCTAGCTGTTCCTGCCAAGTCTGGTCATAGCAGCTGCGAATGCACCTCAGAAGGTCAGCATGGAGACCATCTATGCAGATATGCTTTATTATTTAATACTCAAAAGAAAGATACAAAGAAAGTATAAATGGAAGGACAGTGAGAAAAGAAAAAAGATCATTTACCAATTTGTTGATTAAAGATTTTCAACTGTTCAAACCACTCAGACATCAGATCAGGGGTACAGGTGGGAGGGGCCAGATAACTAGAAAAAAGCTGTCATTTTAAAGTAGTAGTAGCAATGGAAAATGTGTATTAAGATGACCACTGACCACAAGCTGTTGATGATCTCACTGCGTTTGTCGCTCACTTCCCTGAGACTCTGTTTGATATTGAGGATATCTGTACACTCCGTGAACAGCTCTTCATCCAGATCCTTGCTGCACACATCACTGTGACATGATCAGGACCATTATGTATGCTTAAATAATAAATGTAATATTGGGCACAACAGTCCTGCATAGAAGTGGCCACTGTCCAGATGTATGTTGAAATATAGATCAAGGCAAAAGGAAAGAAAATTATGGAACACATATATAGCACACATTAAACGGTGTGGTGAAAGTGATACATAAAAACACAGTATTAGTACATAGCCATGCAACATAGAAATTAAGAGAAAAAGACAGCATCAATGACAATGACAGAGAAGTGTGCATCTACATTATATTATTATTTTCTTTTGATGTACTTAATAACCTGAAGTGCTGGATAATGTGGTTGATTTTGCATGTCCTCCACTCTTCCACACTGTTCTCCCAGTGTTGGTGGAGCACTGACACTCTCTGCAGATTCTCTACCAGCAGGTTCAGCCGCAGCTGGCAGATGCTGCGCCGGTTAGCCAACAAAGACTGGTTTAGCATCTGTGAATGAAAAACATGTGGACTGAGAGGCAGTAGATCACTACTTATGGTCATGAGTTGTATGTAAAGCCAGAAGCAGAAGAGGGGAGACAGAGGCTGGGGGTAAGGAAGCTCTATTGTCCCGCTGTCACAGTAAGAAAAGTGTCCTTTGCACCCATCTTTCAACGCCTCTGGAGTAATCTGTAAGCTAACAGAGCAGAGCTAACAGGTACAATATTGATTTATTTCATCCTTATCCACATCCAAAGTTTGCCAAAACATTCTTTAGAAGTAAATGGAGGAGAAAAAAACTGACATAAAAGCTACGGTAACTTTGAGTTCCACATATACCACAAAGCTGCATTCATAGGCGCAGACAAGATTTTCATCCCTTTTCATCCCTCTGTGTTTGCTAAATGGGAGCAAGAGTTCAAAGACTTACTGTGGCCTTGGAGTGAAGCAGTCGTTGAATGTCAGACAGTGGCAAAAAGCTGATGGTCTCCAGCAAACCACAGTGGTTCTTCAGTACAACTTGAATCTAAACATTAGCCATAACTCTTTTTATTTTGGGGGTACAGTACGTCTATTTCACATTCAATATGAAGATGTTAGATGTTATGTTCAAGAGTGTGTTCTGGTGCCCTGACCTGGACAGTCCTCTGTTTTTCACACTGACATAGACTTGAGTAAAACTCCTTGATTTCGCTCCTTCTCAGATTCACTTGCTGCTCAACCTCCTCCCATAGAGAATACATGTCCTGCACAAAAGAAATGAAAGAAATATGAATAAATGAATATATAAATAAAAAATAAAAAAATAAATCATTGACCTGCAGACTAAATGAATACAGTTCCTTGGTCAGTTCCATTTTGTGGCTCAGTTTGTCAAGTCTCAGGTTGATCTTGTGCAGAGAAGACAGTAGTTCCTCACTCTCCGCTCTCATGTGTGATTCAAACATCTGTCAAACAAATGCCAATCCCTTACAATGCACATACGGTGTCTACTGGGACATCTGTGACTGTAGAAGAAGTAGATGATCTGTAACTCAACAGTATACTAGTATTTATGAGTATGACTGGCCATGTAATTGCTTGTTGTTGCTTGTTGGAGGGTAGCCCAGTGAACAGACCCCTCAGTAACCCAGAGGCTTGATCCTTCCTGGCACCATATACAGCTGTTGTTACAGTATGTGGTAGTTGTAGTGAATGAGGAGTGCAAGCACACTGCACAACATGCATTGGCAGTAATAAGTATGTGAACCCAGTGTAGTACCTTAGAGATGGCTGTCAGCTCTGTGTCGAGATGCTCCAGTGTTTCTTGGTGCTTTGTTATTTTATTTTTTGTAAATCGTTCGATGACATCTGAACTGGACCCACTGATGACTACAGTACAATATAACAATGATTTATGCACATGTAGTGTATTGTACCATGTTAATGTGACACTTAACACAAACCCAGAGTGTCAGGGAGACCGCTCACATCATCACTGTCATCTGTGTGAACAAGTTCCTTTTCACTGAAATCATTAAATAATATTGAATTATTGGAATCAGGAACTATTCACCATATTCCCCCAGGCAACACAATACTCATTGTACCTGCTGGCTGTGCTGCACTGTGTGTTATTTTGCGCACTCTGATTTTTCCATCCAGTTAACAGGGACCTTGACAGTTGCACCTGTAAATATGTATTCACATCAATATGTCACTATATCATGATACAGATGCACGTGTAATATATGTGGCAAGAATTTCATCTGTGTATTGTATAATAGTCTTGTTTACAGTGCCTCTCGAAAGTACTAATACACCTTGAACTTTTGCACATTTTGTCATGTTTACAACCATAAACATAAAGATTTTATTTTGAATTTTTTACTGGACGTTCACACACAAGTAACAGACAACTGTGGAGTGAAAGCAAAATGATACATGATTGTGTTATTATTTTAAAAATAGAAAAGTGAAAAGTGGGGCGTGCACAAGTATTCATACAGCTTTTTCTGAGTGTATTAAATTGCCTTTAAAACATTCCTAATGTCTGCTGAATGTTCACACCTTGCCCTAATGATTAAATAGAGGCCACCTGTGTGTGATCTACTCTCAGTAGAATTACAGCTGTTCTGTGAGGGCCTCAGAGCTATGGTCAGAGGGTATTGGTCACTAAACAACATCATGAAGGCCAAAGAGCACACCAGAGAGGTCAGGGATAAAGTTGTGGAGAAGTTTAAAGCCGTGTTAAGTTATACAAAGATTTCCCAAGATTTCAACATCTCACGGAGCACTGTTCAATCCATCATCAAATGGAAAGAGTATGGCACCACTGCGAACTTACCAAGACACGGCCGTCCACCTAAACTAACAGATCGAACAAGCAGAGCACTGGTCAGAAATGCAACCAAGTGCCCCAAGATGACTCTGGAGGAGCTGCGAAGTACTGCCGCTGAG
>OMNZ01017145.1:4675-14902 GCA_900303255.1 Lesueurigobius sanzi
CACAGCCCCCCCCCCTCCCCCCCCACCCCCCCTACCCCCCCCCCCCCCCCCCCCCCCCCCCCCCCCCCCCCCCCCCCCCCCCCCCCCCCCCCCCCACCCCCCTACACCCCCCCCCCCCCCCCCCCCCCCCCCCCCCCCCACCCCCCCCCTGCCCCGCCTCTCTCTCCTCTGATTCACCTCTTCACAAACGTTGCCTCAACCGGTCACTCCTGTCCCTCATTCTTCTACAAAGGTAATTAGTACTTACCACACTCAAAAAAAACTTGTATATGCACTTCAAACAAACACAAAGTCGAAAGATTTACAAGAAGATACTGTAGAAATGTTAAGAAGGTTTCACAAAGGGTTCAAAAGAAACGCTGCCAGTAAAAATACAATGAAGAGACAAAGAAGGTTTTAAAACATATATTTAAATAATGGAAATAAACTTTTACTGAAGAAAGTTTTAATAATATCCAAGTGTGACCTTTTGATCTTTGTGGTTCAGTGGGTGGTGAAAGCAGCAGCAGCAGCAGTGGTAATAAAAAAGTGATAGAAACAGATTTTATTTGCAAATAATGTTAATTCTGAGAACTTTCCTTATTTGCATTTTAAATACTATTAAGGCAGTGTTTCTCGTGGGCACTTTGAAGGGGAGAAACTATTTAAGTTGTGTCCAATTAAGAAATATTTGAATACCCAAAAAACGCAAAAAAAGCTTTTAATTATGATTTCCCTAATTTGTTCCATGTCTCGCTTGATCCTAATTCAGTATTTTTGAAAGACATTTTGAAGAAATTGCTAAAACAACATAGTGTCCAAAAATAAAGAAGCTCCCGCACACCGTCTCACTCTGATATACAGCTCTGGAAAAAATTAAGAGACCACTTAACAGCCATTCCAATATAGTCTTCAATCAATCAGCATCAATCAATAAAAATATAATTTCATAACTCAAAAAATGATCGTAGGCCAGGATTCTTCAGTCTTCAGTAACTCCTGTACGACTGAGAACCTACAGAGTCAAAAATTGATATCCATTTGATTCCTGGTGCCAAACCATGATCATCTAACAGTCTATAGCAGTGATTCTCAACTGGTGGGTTGCAAGCCTTTAAATGCACAAAAAAAATTCTGAGTCTGTTAGAATTAGAGTTATATGTTGATAATAATTATTTAATGCATATTCAACTATAATTTGTTGAAAAACACAGAATATTTGATTGTTTAATAGCTAAATTAAATTGTTATAGGGTTTTTTGGGGTTTGGAGTAATAGATTGATGGTGGGTCTGGGTCATGATGGATGTTGCGCTGCATGATGTTGATGCATGATTTCACAAACTCGGGGAAATACATCTCGAAAGAGTCCAATCCCTTGATCCTCGACTCGACTCAGCTATTTGCGGGACCAATGGCGTGCCTGCATTGTGGTTTAAGGCGGGACATGTTGGTATGACGTCGCACCAAACGCCGAAAGACTAACAAACATGGCTACCTCTACGGACTTACTTTTTGATGCCGCAATTGACTCTGTTTTAACTGAAATGCCGACTATTTCTGCTTTGAAAAGGGAAAAGAGACGTTTGTGCTTAATAATATAATAATGTGTAGAACTCAGATCAGAGTGCTATACGCATACCAATCTGGCACATGACAGGTTAGGTCCAGCTGAGAGCCACTGAGAACTATTGACGATACTCAAGATCATTGTCAAATATTGCCAGTTTTTCCTAGTCAGTACTACATTACACAAAGACACAAAGACATTTGGGAACTACTGACTCAATTTTTGGGGTATATCTTCAACATCATGAGCCTAAAACCATTGAAAACACATATTGCTGATAGCCTCCAGTAACAACCAATGACCTGCTATTAAACGCACTGTGAAATCCAACGCTGCTTCCAGCTGGTGAAAAGGTTACAGGGTTTTGTAACTAAATAGGAGTTAATAGGCGCCAGGGTTCTTCCCCCACGTCAGCACAAAGTAAACATCATTGAAACCGAACGCATTAGTGTCTAGCTGGAGTGGACGACTTCTAGTACTAAGTGTGTTTTTGTGTGCTTTTCCAGTCGCCTCGCTCCATCTTCCTCTCTGAAGACGGGGCCGAGTGAGTGACAGCTTTTGCCCCACAGGTAAGAACTAAACTGGCTCTGCCTCGGACACACAGGCAACAGAAAGAGCCCAGTTGACAGACGCGAGGAGGGTGTGGTGCCACTTTACGGCCCCGTAGACGAAACCAGCATGGCCACCTCCGACTGCGTCTGCCTCCAGTGAGACCAGACAAGACAGGCTAATTATACGCTCTCTCCACAAACACCTTAAATTGTTGCGATGACCAACAGTTTCCTTCGCGACACTCTTTAATTTGCCGCGAATGCAAACAATGTGAGTATAACTTTGTGCGTTTGTTTGAGATCAAATTGTGTGGGAAAATAAGAGCCTTCTGGAGCGTGGGGAAAGAATGTCTGAGTATGGTGCCTTTAGATAAACAGAGGGGTTTTCATGGAGCACAACTTTAAATCCTCCAGCTGGTCAAATTAACTTAAATAAAAGTAAGGCATGATATTGAAAAAACTTGGGATAAGTCATACGGATGTGCTATAAACTATTTCAACACAGTATGTTCAATTTTAACACGAAAGAAGGAAATTGTACCAGAGCAAGACTTTTTTCCCCCATATTTTTCATACTGCCCTCGATTTGGGTGATCTAGGGATGTATTTATACACTTAAATCAAGAAAAAAAAACATCTCATTACACTTACAATTAGACAATAAATCTGACTTTACATAAAACAATGTTATTATTTCTAAAAATTTCTAAGTTGAGTAATTTTAAGTTATCAGTATATTTTTAGAGTGAGAGTGAGAAAACACTAAATCAGGACCAAACCAAGGATAAAATGTAACTAAATTAGGAGTAAAGCCTGAACAAATGTGGGACAACGGGCTACAATCCGGAGTGGTGTGTTTACATGCATGATTCTCATGTGTGTTCATTAACATGCACTGTCCCAACCAAACAAACAAATGCACAAATAAATAAATGAATTGTATTTTATATTTGCACTACACTCAATAGTGTTTCCCAACCAGGGTGCCGTGGAAATTTCTCCTGATCGGCGTGTGGTCAAGCAAAACAATTACACACTCTTCGACGGGATCATGCAAACAAACAAAGTATCCCACTGTCATACTGCAAATGAGGCAAATGAGACAACCCACAGGTTATTTATGTGTGATTATTGTCATATACTGTATGTGTTTCCACCATAGACCGTTGATAGATGGATGTAGCCCACCTGACTTTCCCCCATTGTGCTCGTGAGGCAAATTCATGCTAGCATTTGGAGCGCCGCCATGTTGTTTTTTGGAAACAATGTTAGCGACTCTTTTAATGTTGAAAATATTAAAAGACATAGAACAAGATGGTGTAGTGCATGGTAAGACAAACACACAAAGGCCATATTACAACACTATTGCCAATAATGAGTTAAAGAAGGGCCAAAAAGTTTACATGTACTGTAAGTCAATGGGCACTTCCGGCTTCCGAAAACAATCCCTGTATGCTAGCGACCTTAGACCAGAGATAGCCAATTAACTCTCCATATGATTAACACTCTATGGTTTCCACACACCCAGAGATGGCAGGGGATCAATATTGTTGCAAGGTTTGAGACAGTAGATAAACATCTTGAGCAGAAGTTCTCATACTATTTCCCTTCACTTTACACTGACTTGACTGGGTTAGGAACCCAACATGATAAGTACTGTATACTTTTTTGTGACATTTCTGTTAAGTGGGGGGCTTGGGATCATTCTTTTGTAAAAAGGGTGCCTTGGCTCAAAAAGTTTGTGAAACACTGCTGTATACATCCACACAGTATTCATAATAAATGCCATGAAGACCAACGTTACTATCATTCCCAAACTGTGCACAACATTTCTGGTTTACTTAAGTTTCCTCAAGTTTTGCAAATCAAATTGATGACCAAATCTTTGACAAGACAAAAGTTAAGAGCATGAAACGTGATTGTGAGCGGAGACGTCATGCGGCGTCATAACAGACTGTACGACGTGTTCACCATTATTTGATATGACACGTCGGTCCTTGGAGACAGGAAGACAGGCTGCGTCAAACGTCCTGTACAAATCAGCGCCGACACTCAGAGCAGGTGATAATGAAGAGGCCAGGAGGAGGAGGAGGCACTGATGTGTCAGGCGTTTAGGAGGAAAGGGAGAAAACCTGTGGAAAAAGTCTTCATTTGCCATGCCAAACTTTTTACACAGAGTGGGAAAAAGTCTGGCTTTCAAAAACGCATCTACAATGGACTAACTTAAGTGTGACTAAACCAGCGCACAACCAGGAAATCTGGCAGGCAGTTTAGAAAACATGCTCTGGCAGTAATTTACTGTGTGCTTCTGTTTGTTTAGAAGAAGTTCAAAATCAATTTCTAAAATGGAAGAAAAACATTTTCCCAGCAATATTAACCTGAGCCCATTTTGAAACATCCTCTGTCTTTCTGAGCAAACCACAGGCTATATTCTGAGCGCAAGTGGAACAGGTAACAAAAACACATAGAATTTGAGGAGGAACAGAGGTGGAAAGTAATAAAGTAAAAGTAATCAGTAAGAATTTTATGATAATGATCTTTTACTTCACTAGAGCAGGTATCTGTACTTACTATTCAACTGCGTTTTTCAACTGAAGTAATAGTATCTGTATGTGTTTTTACAGTAACAAACAGAATCTAAAGCTGCCGAAAAGTCGTTCTGATCAGAAAAACTCTAAAACACTATCGGCTCGTTCATTCTCTGACGTTAGACCTGGTTCAGACCTGGTTTGATACACAATTCTTCATCAAAATACCGCTCATTTAAGTCTGTGTGAAACACTTTTACTTTTTTTACTCATAAACTACATTTGAAAGCAGATATTTTAGCAGAATTTTAATCAGACACATTTGTCGGTCCTTTATCTTTTAAATAAGGCAAGACACTGCCGGTGAATAGGGAACAAAGGGAAAAAATGTATTGCAAGTTTTCTGTAATTTTATGTTTTCATATAAAAAGGTATTTTATGCATAAAAATGGCCAGAATTGCCAATATCTTAATAATGGACAGCGCAAAGTTTAAATTTATGGTTTTATTTTGTATCAAAAACATTTTTTTTAAAATTCGCCTCATTTTTTTTGGTTCAAAACTCAATAAATCACGCTAGGAATTCAATTTTGAAAAATCCCTTTGAAAAAAGTTTGATGGCTGTAGGTGTGAGAAGAACGCATTTTGAGAAAGTGGCCTTTGAAGTTACAAATTTATGTGTGAATCTATGGAGAAACGCTGAATCAGTCCAATAATTGAACACCTTATTGAGAACGTTTGGCAATTTATTGTGAAAGTTTATATGTTAAGAGAGCAAGAGTTTGGCCTGTAGTGTCTCTCTCCCCTTAAGTTCTTCTTCCTCCAGAGAGTAGGATAATAGTTCAGGTAATCTAACTAATACTCGAGCTGGGAGGAGATTAATGATGAGGGAAGAGAGGAAGGAGAGAAGAGGATGTAGTAAACTGTAGCGCTCCCTGGGCGCAGATCAAGTGCTGCTCTAGACACTATATATCTGTGTGTGTGCAGCCCATGGCGGTTGTACGTGCGGGCCGGCTCTATCGCAGATGTCCGCGGCGGTAATATGTTGTGACAGCGGCTGATTCTTGTGACTAACTGCTTTGGCACTGTAGCTCGTCTGTGATGCAAAAAAAAAAAAAACAGATGAGAGATTGACACCACGTCGACGGGAAGAAAAACACTGTCAGGAGCCACTACACGACGTGACACTGAGGCGCTAAGCAAAAAAAAAAAGTATACGGATACAAAAGTGTGGCAGAGAGGAGGGTATACAAACAAAATCTAAAATCAACATGTCCAGGATCACACCTCGCGTGGCACAAACACACAGCAGGACTGGCGTCACTCTGTTCCCTCGTTGCGTCCCCTTGCATCAGAGAAATCCCTGAGTGCTGTTCACCAGCCACATCAGTGCTGGAGGCTCTGCATGTGTTTAAGCATACAGTGCGGGAAAAACATATTCAATAAGCTGCACACAGGGGACTGCATTGCAAGTATGTGGTTACCTGGATGTAAATTGTAGGATGGAGCATGGGGGGGGGCACTGTTCACCACAACATGTCTAGGTTGTGGTCCAGCGTTGAAAATAAAGATGACCCTGTAGTCGCAGAAAGAAAGTCATTCTCTCCATCGTGTGCACCTCCTCCACAATCCCTTGCACTTGTTCCACTCGGGGGGATCCCTATTTAGCCAGTTTCTTGTTATTGCCTTCTTAGTTGCAATCAAAATTATTTTGAAACATTAGGAACATTTGGAAACAGGTCCTTGGGTAACACACCCAGCAGATAAATCTTGGGGTCCTTGGGGATGTCACAAGCCATGATATCATCCGTAAACTTAAATACATTGACAAGTTTGGACAAGTCCAGAAGATGTGAGAGTGATTGGCTATTGAGTGACCACACTGTCTCCAACGCTGTAGCTGGTGCTCCAGAAATGTGTTAGTGATGTGAGGTGTAATAAATAATCTAATTAGGCATTTCCACCCATTCCCTCCACCTTATGTTGGTCCCAATTTAGTACTTTAGTAAAATATATAAATTGGGAATAACAAATATGGAAAGCACTGTGTTGAAATGGTTTACTACTGGAACGTGTTTTCTCAGTAAGAGAAAAGTGGAAAAGCTGAAGGACCTTCTGAGGTGGCAAGACTGTTAACCTCTTAAGCCTGAGGCCTTTTTCTGTGAAAATCATTTATCTACATCAAGTGTTCATGGCTAATCTTGGTGTCCAAAGAATTGGTAGAGCTTAGGGATGACGGTGGAAGTGAAATGATAACAAATGATGTTGTTTGACAATAAAATGAGGTTGCAATGGGTTGTTCAAATTTTCGCCTGAAAAAAAACACACATTTCTCCGCAAACAAGCCTTTTTCCTCCCTGTGGTGTAGCAAATAACAGAAATGGATAATTCCACATCAGCTGTCACTAATTTGCAACTATGGAATATTTTGCTGCGTAAATACGTGTATGTCAGTAGCTGTATCTGAAAGCACAGAGCCATTATTGGGGTCTAAAGGGCACAAAGGGTTAAAGTGAGTCTGTAAATCTAAATGTATTACAAATTGTGTAGAATACATATCATTTACCGTCTGTGCTAGCATTTCAATGAAGTAAGTCACATCAAAGAAATCTCAGCAACACATCAGTCTGGCAGGATAACACATGGACCAATGAGAAGAGCACAAGGAACAAGGAGGGGCTTTCAGGTCCATTCAGGAGGGGAGCGGGAGGTCGTTTACATTTCAAATTTATCTTTCTTTCTCCTCGTTTTACTTCCTTACATTTTAATCTCCAATTAATAGAAGTGTAACTAGCAAAAGAGCTTAAAAAAATCATTTCACCAAGCAATTTTCTGAGACATTTGAAGAAACGAAGGGCAGTGACAATTGGCAACCTCACCATTCCACAATCACCGTATTTTCCGGACTATAAGTCCCACTTTTTTAGTTTGGCTGGTCCTGCGACTTATACTCAGGTGCGACTTATATATTTATCAATATGTCACAATAACATACCAGACACCTATTCAGTTCATTGTATATGCTTCATGTAGCTGAATATGTGTAGCATTTATTTTTATTTGACTTTAGTATTACTTGTTTGCAAACTTACTTTCTTCATTCCTGACTTTTTTATGCACCCCCCCCTGTGTGATTCTGTCTTAAGAGTTGTTGTAACAAGTACATTTCTCCATTGTGAGATCAATAAAGAACTATCTTATCTTATCTAACCATCACTGTGCTACGTTAGCATATACCGTACTAGCCTGGAAAACCAGTCTCACTCCTGTACCACTTTCTTTCAAAGAGAGGAAGTGGGTGTGGCTTGCCAGGCTAATCCCGTACACCTATTCAGCCTATTATTCTCTATTCTATTGTTATTATTATAACTTGCCTTTCAAGGTTAAATGTCTGTTCTTGGTCTCGGATTTTGTAAAATAAACCCCCCCCAAAAATGTGTTTTTTTCTTCTCCATGATGCATTTTTTGGCTGGTGCGACTTATACTTATGCGTCGGCGTCTGAGCTGTCAGTCTGATGAGCTGTCAAAGTAATACTGCTCTATCGTGTTTAATCGTGTTTTATTGGCATCATTTGGATTATACCTGGATTATACTTGTGCGTTTTGGATCCCTTTGCCCTATCTGGATGATCGTCATTCGGGTTCTTGATTTTTCTGACTTTATTTAGACCCTAGCTTGTCTGAGTTGGACTGGGACCTGGGCCTGGAGCTTTACGTGTTAGCCTGGTAGCTGGCTTGTTCACTTCCACAATGATCTTTGATGATCAAAACCAGGAACTCGATCGTTTAAGAGAACACATCAAGCGACTGACAGAAGAGGTCAAGAAGAAGGATACACTCCTCAATAAATTCATGGAAATATGGCATACACAGTCGCGGCGCATTTCTTCTATAACTGTAGGTCTACTTCAGGACACCGCGGTCTGGGACCCACTCTCATGTTCTCGCCCTTCGGCCTGCTCTACTCCAATACATCAATCCTCCCGCCACCCTGACGCGCAGCCCGCCTTCACCAGGAGCCGGTGACACTCATGCATCACAGCCTGGCGAACCGATGAGAGCTTCAACTCGAGAGGCTCCTACATTATCCTCTCGGCGTAGGCTGTTAATGGAGGCTGTGCATCGGCGCTCAAGTGGGTTACCTCGCCCCGGTACAGCGCGGAGCCCTCCGGTAAGCTGTACCGCGGACACAAGGGGGTCCTCACGCTCGAACATGGCGCGTGGCCCTCCGGTGAGCCGCTCCGCAGACACTGGGTGGTCCTCACGCTCTAACACAGCGCGTAGCCCTCCGGTGAGCCGCTCCGCAGACACTGGGGGGTCCTCACGCTCTAACACAGCGCGTAGCCCCCAGGTGAGCCGCTCTGCAGACACCGGGGGGTCCTCACGCTCTAACACAGTGCGTGGCCCTCCGGTGAGCCGCTCCACAGACACCGGGGGGTCCTCACGCTCGAACACAGCGCGTAGCCCTCCGATGAGCCGCTCCGCAGACACTGGGGGGTCCTCATGCTCTAACACAATGCGTGGCCCTCCGGTGAGAGGCTATCCACAATAAACGCCAATAACCTCAGACCTATTCCAAAAACCCTACCACATCATTCTACAGTAAACCAGTCCCCCACTACAATAAACATGGCACTTTTAACCCTCTGAGGACTTGGAAAATTTTTTATTGTTATTTTCGCCTGGTATTTTTTTGTTTTATTACTTCTGAAACACCTCCTAATGGTGCACCATCATGTGCTTGGACTCTTTATTTCCATAACAAATTGAACTAGTATCATCTGAATGCTGTATTAGAGTCATATCAATGAAGTAATCATGATAGAAGCAGAAAAACAACCAAAATATTAGGCGAAACCTCACTCTTTCCCCATATGCAAAAAATCAATGTATATGGCTGTGGACATTAGAAAATGTTTTGTGGGTTAGACCTGGCCCAGGAGATGGAAGATAAAGGCTGTTACTGTAAAAAATTTTGACAAAAATAACAAAAAAATTTAGGCGCTCATAGCACTTTTTTGATTATAATTCCACTAAAATATGCTTCTATAAACATAGAAGGCTATAAACTTGACTTTATATGTGAAATCTGTGTTTATTCACCATATATTCACATTTTTGAGAAAAAAAAAAAAAATGTCCTAAATGTTGCCCCATAGTTGTGCTGATTTTGTGGCACAAATGGAACCCCATACTTTAGTCCTCCATGTTCTATATAAACAGAAAACATGATAGCAGCTGACCAGAGACACATTTTTAGGATCAAGAAGTCTAGTTTTCAGACAAAAAAAACCCCAAGTTTTTATCTGGTACCGTTTTGAATCCCTGGGCGATTTTGTAAAGTGCAGAGTCAGCAGTTTTAGCTAATGCTAACTTAGCACTTTTTGACACGAATGTTCGCCGCGACCTTACATCGCCTCAACTGTCCCCTTTCCAATGCAAAAAACGGTAAGTCTACTCGCGGAGATATAAGCGAAAGTCTTCGGCGACGCGGGTGTTGCGGGTGTCATATCGCGGGCCCGGTATATGAGACTCCAGAGGGTTAAACGTCCGCTCTCTGCCGAATAAATCTTTTATTGTGAATGATTTGATTTTAGACA
>OMNZ01017147.1:4220-15997 GCA_900303255.1 Lesueurigobius sanzi
GGGGGGGGGGGGGGGGGGGGGGGACTTTAAGAGGATTCAGATCATTATTTTGGCATTATGGTACACAATAACGCGTGCATGGGGTTAGGAATGAACTAATGTACTTAAAATGTCCCTAAAACCGTACAGCCGTGCTTCAGCGGAAATTGGAAAAGGGACAAAGGGATTGCAGGAGGCAGCAATGCACAACAGCAAACTTAGGTATGTTGTCAATATGGAACAACAAATTCTGTTTCAGTTGGAGCAGATGCCAATACAGCTTTATGGGAGAGAAAGAGTTGTTGAAAGATTTTTTTCAAAAAGAAAATTGACAATTGTTTTCCATGATCTTTATTTGGTTGTGATTGGATTCACAAACCTGCCATGCTATTCTCATGGCCAACATCGTGGACATGTTAATAAATAGTGTCATCACTTTTGGACACCTTTATGAGAAAATGATTAGACCTTAGTTCATATGTGCTGACAGAGAAGACATTGAACTTTGTGACAGCTTTTGTTTCATGTGGATTGGCCCAGGAATTACAGAGATTAGCAATAAACTAAGACTGGAAATGCAATTTGAGAGTTATCGTTACCAGCACTGAATTTTCAGCTGCCCTCCATCTCAATTTTAAACTATAGGCTCTTTACAATGTTATGATGTCACGTGAATGCAACCTAAAGACAACAAGTTGAAAGCAATCCATTCAAGAACATTATGAAAAGGTCTGCACGATATCAAAATAAACCACTCATACATCACAAAATGGTCTTCATACAATGACTCAGATCTAGAACCTGAAATACATTTCATCAGTTAGGTTACTTCAACATGTACATAATGTTGTGCTAAAGCAGATGTGTGTAGCAGCACGGTGCAGGTTCTGGCTGACACTGACCTATCTGACAGTGGGACTCCCACTGGCATCGAGTGACGCCTCCAAAAACAGATCAATAAAAGCAATCAGCTGTGGCCTTACATAACTGCAGGACAGTGGGTCACTACAATCATTTTTATTGGGCCCAGCTCTGCCCCGACTCCACTGTCCAGCTGTGTCCTGGTCAGAATCTCTTTATTTGTTACTTAATTGATACACACAATCAAAGTGGCAGATTTATTGTCCAAAAGTCACAATAATGATCACCTTTTGAGGGGCAAAATTAGGGCTGAGTAACTACTCGAATTTTAATTGAATCATGATATTAATAAAGGTTGATGTTGATAATTGCATGGTGCTTTTTAAAAAGGTACACTACGTACCATTTCAACCAATAAATACAAGCGTATATTTTATCCCAGATATTTATTATCGTTTAAAAATACCTTAAAAATGATCAAACAAACGTTTACATGACCTTCAACAACTGCCAGGAAAATTGTTCAGGAGCAAAGAAAAACTCACTTCCGCTGAAACACAGGACTCTGACAAAATGGAACTCTCTGAAAAATGTGATGTTCGTTTCAAGATGCATAATATGTAAACTTTTGATCAGGGACATTTGGCTAGTTTATAATTGAAAAGCATAAACAAACAGGTTTTTTGACAATAAATGGCTTCACACAACCACTAACCATGAGTGAAATAAAGGTTTTTGTATCATCATTCATATTCTATGAAATGCGTAAGTTTATATACCCTGATATTATGTCAGGGCATGTCAACTTTTGAGCACAACTGCATATAGGCTATTGTTTTTTTTGTTTTTTTTATTAAAAGCACAATGTGGAAATATAGATTAATATGCGGAAAATGGTTTTGTTTTTTTTCTTCAAAATCACCCAGCTCTAGCCAAAATAATACATTAAATGCCAAGGCACAATGAGTAAAGCTTGTCAGTTACTTTTACCAAAACAAAGTGCAATTCAAGTTCAATTTGTATAGGCAAATCCTCCGCATTTGGCGTTTGGTCATCCTAGTTGGAGGATACTGTAGGTAGGGGTGCATGTTTTAGGCTGATGGGGAAGCCTTTGGTGAAAGCAGAACCAAAGACTACACATGGGTAGGGGATGACTGTTATCCCCGCTAAGAAGATGGTGTCATGAAAAAACTCTAAGAATCAAAACAGGAATATGTTTGAGAAAGAATGCACATTACAAAGTCCAACCACACGGATATCAAAGTTGGACACTAGAGTACTTCTCATTCAGCACAGCGCCTCCTCCGGCCTTTACATAACTTCTCATTTGTATCACCTCGGTACGTGATGATGTAGCATTATTATTGGCTGGTGGCTCCGTATCCATCCATCGCCTCAATTATAGAGTGTGGGTCTTCTCCGCAGTGACAGACGCCAGCTGTTTTTATTTCACACAAATAAAGCCCTGAGGCGGCCATTACTGCTTCCGCTACCATAAACACAGCAGTGCGACTAATACGAGCAGCACTCCCGAGACCACAGACCAAGTCGACACAGCAGCCAAATGGTTTCTCATGACATTTTTATTTGAATCATTATGTTTTTCGGTCACAATGGGGTTCCAAATATCTATTGTGTCCAATCCGAACATACAGTACATAGCTGGGAATGTTTTGTTTAGTTTTCCCGCAATTAAATACAGAACCACCTCCATCACATGTATTGTAACTATAAAATATTAAAATAGGATGAATCGCTTACATTTACTCAAGTACATGTAAAAAAAAAAAAAAAACTTCTTAGGGTAATTTATCATACAGTACTTTTTACTTCTACTTGAGTAATATTATAATGAAGTATCTGCACTCGTACTTGAGGGAGGAAAAGTTACCCATTTCACTGCGAGTAAATCTGTGCCAAAAAGTGTATTTTGATTTTGAACATAGTTTTATGTTGTTGTTTCTCATAATGTTATGTCACTATTGAAACATAAATCATACAATAAAGTGCTTTTTACACTAATGGACAATTCTAGTTTACTATACTGCTGGTGATGAACGACAAATGAATGAGTGAGGAATTACAGTAAATATTGTATAAATACTAAATAATATGTTCAGTGAATGGATAATCTCATTTATTACACATAATATTGTGTAATAAATGATACTTGTAACATTGTACCAAGTAAATTTCTCCACTGTGAGATCAATAAAGTATTATCTTATCTTATCATAAAGATATGCATGTCCATATAGCAGTTGTACAGGGACGGGTGAAGTGACCTCATAGTAGAAGTCCTGACCTTTTTGGTCAATCTTCCTGACACAAAGACTTGTTGACAAGAGTTTTGATTGAGCAGGAGGCTGCGTCCCACTAACCCCATGTGAGTTCACAGGTCAAACAGTGGCATGTTGTGCACCAGCCTTCGCTAAAATGTTTTTGCACAGCTGCGGCCCTGTCCATATTGAGTTTATCTGAAAGCTTCTGTGGGTCCTGGGAATGTGGCTAAAGCAAACAAGTGGGATAATGCGAGAGACTGAGCCGCTGCAGGTGCGGGCGCTGACAAACAGCTGACTCCATCTGGACATGAGGTGAGAGAAAGATAAGGAAAAACTGCACTGTGCCAAACAGGGACTACAGGACGCTTGTGGAACTGCAATAACAATACTGCAGTGCTGTAGTTTAGGATTGACCTCGAGTTACTCGAACAATTGTATTTCGGGACAGCAATAAAAAATTCTGTTAACAAAATCGAACCATAACATGTCACTGAAATGTTTGCTCCCTCTAGAGTTGCTCAATCTTTCACTCCAACTCACATAATTACTTTCTTGACTGATTCAATAAGTTCAAATCATGATTTAGTTTAAGAGAGAGAAAAGGCTGACGTGCTAAATGATTACAAGAATCACATGCATTTAATAAGACTCCATGGAGAAAAGATATTTGGAGAAAGGACATTATTGCCAAGTTGTAGTATTACCTAAATAATTGCAGTCATTGCCATGTTTTAATTGCAACCATTCAAAGTGCGCTTAGTACCTCTTTAACAATCCAAGCTTATTATATCTTCTATGTCTTGATTACGTCATTTAAGTCTTGTCCTTCTTACTGTATGAACTATGTACTGTATATTTACCTTTAGCCTGTTTGCTATTCACATGGTGTGCCCCTGTCCCACTCCCTTGGGGGTGTTTCTGTTTTAGACCGACCGGTGGACACAGACACTTCCAACTGAACGCACCCCTCGCCCACTGCCTGAAGGACTGACTAATCCCCGGCTCACACCAACTTCTGTGCGGGTCCTCATTGTGGTTCTCCTCAAGGAGTTTTTTTTTGTTTTTCCTTGCTGCGAAGGAGATTCTAAGGATGGGGAATAACCTAGGCTTGTTTGTTTAGGTATAAAAAATGTTGGACAATGCATGTGTTTGGACATTACATTTGCTCATTTTACTGTTTTGATGAATTGGCAACTCTGGTCTTAATATTGGGCTATAGAAAAAATAAACTGATTTACTCCCCTGTAGGTTTGGACACTAATCTATGGCAAAACAAACCATTACATTCAAATGTTAGAGCTGCTAGTATAGTCACCTGAGAGAGCTTTGTTTTCGATGACTTCACGTCCCAGGAGGGCAGAGCGGGAGAAGCTATGAGCTGACAAACAAGAGCATAACAACGACACACTGCAGCATTCCTGGCGTATCTAACACACAACAGCCTGGGAAAACACACTCCCACATCCACACATGTAAAATAACACGCCTTCGGGCTCAGGTATCCGCTGACTCGGCCTTTCTCACAGGACACAACACCAACTGGTCTAGGTGGATTTTTAGGGAACCAGAGGTGGTAGGAACACTTGCATCATTCGTTATTCACAATAGAGGGTAAGCACTTGCATCATTTTCATTTGCACAACCATCAGCGCTTCGGCCTGGGTGTCGAGACGATGCCAACACAATTCAAAAATTAACAGTGACACCCAACTAGAACTCCTCATGTTAGTTAGTTTTCTCCCTCAGGCATCAGCATCCACAATGTCAACCAAAAACTTTCAGTGAATCTCTTTGTCTCTGTCTCTCTGTGCGAGTGTCCATATGAATAAAAAATGAATGAAGTAGAGTGTGCAGTTATATAAAAGGTCTATAAATAGAGAGTCTCTAAATATCTGAAGCTTCTGTTTGTCTCCAACACCTGCCTCTTTCACTGGAGACAGGGACACAAGAGCCCAATGATAAGATCTGTGTAGGGCAGAAAGAAAAGGACCTTCAGACTAAAAACATTTCATTCTCATGGCCCCTGTCCCCTATACATGCGTTTCCAGTGATGTCCCGCATAGTTGTGGCTGCCATCTTTTTGCCAAAAGTGGAGTTATGCCACACTACAATACAATACAATTCCATCACCACAACAATCAGTAATACAGTATCACTACTCACTCAGGATGAAAATAAAGGTCAACTGATTGACCACAGTATTTGTATGTCATTGTGATGAATGCTTGCGAAGATAATCTCAAAAAGACGGCCCCAGAGAGCACATGGCTACATAAACAAACAGCGCATGGCTATGTTTACAAAGCTAGGATGCAGCTAGTGGCAGCAGCCAGGACGCACAGAGCAGGAGGCTCCCACACAGGCAAAAGATCTATTTCCACTTCTGTGACTAAATGAACACATCGAAGAGGTAACAGACAACCTTTCTCTGTGATTTTTACCGTTTCATTATTGTATCTTCACCCAACACTCCCTGTCCCAGCTGCACACTTTGATCCATGCACCGAGCCTCCCACCAGTGGGCGTCCCCTGAGTGACTGGGTCAGATTATGGTGATTAGTCAGTGTGTGTCATCTCCAGTGGTTTATATAACGCAGCGTTACCGTAACTGCAAGGTCGTCTGCGAGATTAGAGCTGCTGCATGATAGGATCACTCATGGGATTAGGCCTCCTACCTGCCACGCTGCTCCCTGCTGGCTAAAACCATTCAAGATCAGGTGTACCCAAACACAAATAGATGAAAAATCTGAGGTTGCATGCTTAAAGTCGTTCAGGAGCGCTTCTAGGAAATACCCAAACTGCTACACCACTTTGTGCCAAGTCCTGCCACCGTTCTTGGTTTTAAATAAAGCCCATTCAAGCTTTGGTGGGTCATTCAACTTTGGTGGGTAGAAGCAAGTGGGACACTCCCGTCCTCACTAAGGCTAGTTTAATAGGCTGTGTTCACGTTATAGAATTCTATTTCAGTTGGACCAGGTGCCAATATAACTCTATGGGAGAGAAACAGTTTTTCGGGTCAGGACTGCATGTATTCTGTGAGAAACTTACAACTGACATTTGAGCTAAAGATGTTGCGTGCCGTACACTGGTGTATGAATGAGAGTGTGAATGGGTGAGTGGTTCCTTGATGTAAAAGGCTCTGAGTGTCTAATGTAGGTGGAAAAGTGCTATATAAGTTGAGACCATTTACCATTCAAATGTAGCTAAATATGTAGCAAAACAAAGCTAGCTTGTTGGTAACAGCTGTTTTCGATTGGAGACCCACTTCGAGAATAAAAACATGTATTCCTTGCATGCATCTGCGCTATAGGTTGCTAAAATGTAGTACAGTGGGACAGAGAGGTGGAATTAAAATAAAAATTGCGTGAAAAGCAGGAAGAAGTTCTTGCTCTGCATTAACCGGCATGAACATAGCTCCAACAGCGTCCTCTGGTGGGCACTCGTGGCCATTCCCAAGGCGGTCCAGATCCTTTTATCTTAACGACTCAGAAACACAAAGTTGTTGGAGAAACCTCCTCCAAAACTAAGTGCTCTGACATGGCCTTCCGGTCTTATTGAAAGAGGGCTAAAGACATAAAAAGCCAACATTCATTCACTATGGTCAATATGAGTCAACAGACACAACACAAGCTGGTGCCAGAGCAGAACATATATCCCAAGAACATGTAACAAACTCAAAAACTAATCTTATAGCTGAATATTCTCTAGGATTGTAGTAATCTGTTTTGTGGGAGCTTAAACAAAAGGTTGCCCCAGCTCAAATATCCAGGAAATAAATTAATAGCAAACCAGCCACAGATGAAGAAACTAAGAAAACAAATCAAAGTTGAGTGGGGAAAAAAACATTGCATATCTAATTATAAAGAATTTATATCAATTTCTTGCAGGCTAGTTTTTGTTTTCAATTCTGTGACAGTGACCCTGAAAGTAGTGAAACGCATTTATATACTCCCTGTGAATAATTGGGATGAGATTGGGACAAGATACAAGTCAGTCACCACGTTTAGCCAACGGCACGTGAACAAATCAACACTGTAACAAATGCAATTGGAGCACAGAACTGCTTAGAACGGGATTGGCGATGGTACACCACCAAGTTTTATCTATTACACAATAAAATCCAGGAAATACATGTCAAAGCGCTTTCTGTAGTAGAAGAAACAAATAAAGTAGACAAGATTACGCAAACCTAGGGCTGGCAATCACTTTTTGATGCCAGTACTTTAACCAAGTTTCTTTAGTGCAGTCTAACGATCCACCAGGTATCAAACTGTGCCATCTAAAAGAAAAATATTTTTCTGGCAGTACCTTAATTTTTTTTTACTATACCATACTGGTATCATTACGGTACCCAGCCCAACTCAAACCTGCCCGATTGTCCCTAAATACCAGTCCAGGAAACTTCTTCTAATCTTGTTATTCTACAGGTGGATGATGCAGTAGGTGCTAAAATGAGCAATACAGATTCACATCGGCAGCATAGGCTTGTTGAGTAGATTCGATTTGAGCTTTTATTTCTTCTTCCTGTCATGGAGAGTATGTTTCAGTGCACGGTTCGAGCATCAGCTAATGCCTTAATGCAGCAGGAGGCAGATAAGTGGCAGACAATGATATAGCCTCAATAATGGAAAGACAGAGGGAGAGTGGAAAAGACCAAAGGAGGAGCAGAGAGCAGATGCCGGTTAGTTCAGAGCACATTACATAACATTGAGTGTCGGAGTTCGTGACACTGGCTGTGTTTAGGGCAGTATGATACTCGGAGGCTGGGGAACGGTTTACTATTTTAGTATTTTGAAAGAAGGAGCAGGCGTGAAGTGGGCTGTCAATGGAATATGTTGAATGAAAAAACACAAAATATACTGTAAATATACTACTATAACCATCGTAGGCAACGGTGGGCAACTCCTGTATGACTGAGAACTTACACAGACGGATATACTACTTTAAAGTGAATATACTGTATAAAGTTTTATTCATTGAAATAATGTCATTATTTATTAGTTCTTAAATACTTTCATCGGGGCTGGTGAGGATTTGGCCTGGGTCACCCCTTGCAGCCAAGAGTGGGAATAATTTGTTAAAATTAACTTTCTCTTTCATACAGCCCCATGGAACGGCTAGCCACCGACTTGCTGTGTCCACGCTATGAGCACAGAATGGCTCAGACCTGATCCAATATCGGAAGATTGGCTTTAAAAATGCAGTATAGGTGCAATATATAGCATTTTCTTAATATAAGTGCCAAAATACTTGTTCCATTGGCAGATTATTTTACTTTTACTATTCTACTATTATTTTAGTGTTGTTGCTATTGGTTACTTTCTCTAATGTTTTGAATGCAATTAACCGTCATAGCTGAGGGGCTCTGGTGTTGGCATTTTGGACCAACAAGGGGCTGCAACACTCTGGACTATGGGAATGTCTGTCTTAACATATATATTTTTGGTAACTTTAGGGACTGGTGCATAAGAAAGGTTATACAACAATTCATCCATCAAACAACAGAAGAAGCCAAGTGTCACTAATACCCCACGTCCTGTAGAGAGTAAAGCGAGGAGATTCGAGACTCATTTCAATCAAGCACAAAGGCTTGAATGAAACGGTCTGTTCTAGTCAGGACAGATCTGCGCCGGCGAGCTGCTGGACAGGTGGCCTTGACTCGGTGCGTTTTCTGCTCCATTAGCCCTTCGTGCACTGAGCTTTTACCTGCCGCGGCTCCACTTCCTCCCAATCAGCAGGCAAATACCACCACTCTTACGCCGTCAGGGCTCCGATCAATACGGTCTGATTTATTTCACTTTGGAGCAGACCGTAGTCATTTCCACCAGTACATGCAGCTTAGTGATATGATCTGGACGTTTGTTGTTTACTTGGACTAAAGAGCAGCTACAATAAGTGCAGACGTTTCTTAGTAATGCGTTTCATATATATTTGTTCTATTTGTATTTAAAGGTGCATTGTGGAACTTTGTATGTGAAAAAAAACTTGATATTAATGGGTATTTGACCTTGAACGGGTAGTCAGATGGTTTACTTCAGACACTCCAGAGAAGGCACTGAACTTTGTGACATTTTTGTTTGTTTCATGAGGATTGGCCCAGGAATTACAGAGAAATTAGCAATAAACTAAGACTAGGAATCTGCATTTTGACAGTTACAACTCACCACAATAGACTTTTCAGATGCTCTCCCCCTCCACTGGGTATCTCCCTTTCTTGACGAAGTGAATGGTCATACAGTGCTGCCCTCTCAGACTTTAGTGGGTTCATAGTCAGGCCAGAGCACAGGACGAGAGCCTTGTAAGGGAGGTTTCTTGTCCTTTGCGGAATGTGTAAATACGGCTCCCACACGGGCCGTCACACTCGGGCCGCCAGACTCGGACAGACCCACAATGTTCCTCCTCAGGGCCACAGTGCCAGATCAAAAGCTCACCTTTTAATTCTTACGTCAACACAGTGAAAAGGAGGAAGATTTCGAGGATCCTCATATTTGGAGCAGTGCCCACAGCAAAAAGAAATGTGTTTTCAATAGGGCTGGGACGGTATGAGATTTTCACAGTATGATGAGCATGACCCAGTGGCTGTACGGGTGGTTAGATGGCCTGTTTACTTTCCATCACAGCAGCCTCTACGATGCTCCAGGGTTAAACGTTTTTTAGGGTGCCATGCTAACCACCCATACGGCCACTGGGTCACTCACTAATGCCTTTTTCCCATGTAGCGCTCTTCAAGGCAGCCCAGCAGATTCACCCGTATCTACCCTGCCCTGGAGGTCTGCTTCATCCACCATGACACAGGCTACTCTTTAGGGCGGGTCCACTGGCCGGGTCATCGGAGAGGAGCATGAAAACACTATGCGATGCAATAATGAAAGCATCAGCCTGGGACACGATTAAGAACACTGGATAAATACTGCCTTTTGATGACTTATTCTGAAGCTCCAAGACAAAAACTAAAGGAAAAAGCTGCTAAAAAACAAACTATGAAGGTAATCTATGTGTTAATGTTACGCTAACAGCAGCTAAAGTTGTGCTAACCGTGGCTAGGCCAGGTCAAATACTAAAATCAAGTTTTTTTTGTGGAACTTCCACAATGCACAGTTAAAAATGCACTTTTGAAACTGTCAGAAAGGCCATCCTTACGGTATTCATACTATGGAATTTTAATCCTACTGTATACCTTGAAACAGACCCAAATCCAATAGTTTCCAATGCAATAAATATAACTGAAAGGTCTGATATTGACATAATAGGATTTGTTTTATGTGAAGTGGAAGCACTACCCCCTTTAAAATTGAAGAGGTGGGCAGCTGGAAATTCTACAGCGGTAACTATGGTAACTGTCAAAATGCGGATTTACTCCAACTGAAATATAATTCTATAACGTGAACCTTTTAACCCCACAACAAAAGAGTGACCTACAAGGATTAATGGCCCCAATCTCAGCCTGGTTATGTCTGTGCCAATTTAATTCTTTTTTCACTGTCATATGTTTGTGTGGGTAAAAATCTGCTAACAGCGGCTCAGACACAGTGATACAAAAAAAGTAGGTTAGGACGGCTTAATCAGGGATAAATGTAGGTCAAAAAGAGCAAGTGAGCTGATAATAGCACACGTGACAACCGTAATTATGATGATGAAGATTAGCAAATAACAGCGTTTGTATTTTAAAATAGACAAATTCAGCTGAGCGTTGTGATTGCCGACAGATTGCTTTTTGAAGCAGCAAACGGAAGGTTATGAGTGAGTTTATAATCAAGCGACTGTTTTCAATTTGAATCAAGTTTAGCAGAAAAAAATCTAGAAGTAATTTAGTCAACCAATCTATTTCATAGTAAGCTTTGACCTTGTTCTTTCTAGTAACATCTGTTTTTGTTCATTCATGAAACAAATTTGTTCTTAGCTGAAAGAGTTCTTCTGGAAGAACAAATCCTAAGAAAATCTGAAGTTTTAGAATATTATCGCAGTCAATATGTGTCAGCTCATGGCAAAATGGGGCATTTTGAGTTATTCCCACATTGTGAAAAGTGTAGTCTCGAAGCTTTCCAATGATGTGTAACACATGGAAATCTGATAATATTTGGAGAAGTTGTGACTTTTGAAGGTAGACCCTTTGGAAAAGGGTCCTGAGCTAAGCCCTTTCTTAGCTGGCTTGTTTGAGACAATGGTCCTCATTTACATCTCATTTCCGTTGTCCATTTTGTCATTGGCTGAAGCGCCTGTCAATCAAGCAGTTGGTGGTGACGTGGCGCAATGTCTCTAAGAAAAAAAAAGAAAGTTGTTGATGTCAATGCTGAAATGGTGGCGGAAAAGGTGAAATATGGACAGTTCTCTCATTCATGATACTTGGCACCACTTTCATATGGACTACGTTTGTGAAAAAAGGAGTAAACATCCCATAGACATGGGCCGGGATTTGCTGCTGATCTACGCAGGACCCCAGGCATCTTGTCTGGACAAGAACACAGCAGGATCGCTCACAAAGACTCGGAGGCTCCCGCGGGTCGTCCAAAGTAAAAGCCGCTTGTGGCAACGACAGAAAGGGACGTATTGGGACTTCTAATGGAGAATTCTTCAGATGAAGACAACGCAAAGTAAGCAATTTAAGCTTTTTACTAGGAGAATACTGTCTGAAATGATCACATGTGAATGGCCAGT
>OMNZ01017149.1:6502-19000 GCA_900303255.1 Lesueurigobius sanzi
GGGGGGGGGGGGGAGGGGGGGGGGGGGGGGGAGGGGGGAGGGGGGGGAGGGGGGGGGGGGTGGGAAAGGGGGGGGGAGGGGGAGGGGAGGAGGGGGTGGGAGAGGGGGGGGGGGGGGGGGGGGGGGGGGGGGGGGGAGGGGGGGGGGGGGGGGGGGGGGGGGGGGGGGGGGGGGGGGGGGGGGGGGGGGGGGGGGGGGGGGGGGGGGGGGGGGGGGGGGGTGCAGGATATCAGAGACAGGCCAAATAAACAGCGCTGTCAGCCTGAGCATGGCCCCGTGACCCCTCCTGTCCCATCTGTTTTCTTATCTGCACCGCCGCTAATACTGAGAACAAGTGACACCTCTCTCCAGCAAAGCACCCACTGTTTTCCTTCCACTTAGCCGCGGCAGGACTGCTCCTTTAACACGCTCCTATGGTGGGTCAGCAGGAAAGTGACACGAGCCAAGGTTCTGTTGGACATTCTGAGGGTACACGTATTGAAATCTTGGCAACTGATCGTGATTCTTTGTTTTTCTAAAAGGTTTAGAAAATAAAGATATAGAGTATAAAGATATTTACAGTAGAGCTGATAGCTAGTCTTCCTCTCATTTCGAAAACAAACTTGAGAGAAAATTAAGTGTTTTTTCCGGATTAATTCATCTATTCATTTGAGATTTTCTATCTTTGGTTAAAATTGTCGATATTTTGTTTGCATTTTCTGCTCATACTGTATGTGATGAGAGGACAGTTCTTTCTATTTTGGCTTTTGAAAACAATCTGGGGCCAACGGAGGACAGGGTGACACCATGGACGCCACTCTGACATTTCTCTATCAGAGGGAGACAAAGCACTGTCCAAAGACACAACAAATTCTGGCATAAGAACGGACATTTTGAGCTGCCTGTCACAAGAGACAATGAGGAGAGACAAGGAAAGAGACAATGGGACGAACCGCACTTAAGATGTCTGCATTATTCTGTATTCTTTGTCACCTTTTTCTTGATTGAATATACAAAAACGTACTTGCGAGCCTCAGACTCATTTTGTCCACATTATGTGAAACTGAAAAACAGACGCGAAACATCTTCAACCAACTCCGTCCAGTCAACGATATTTGGAAATCTGAAAATCGCTACTGCAAAGTTCCAAAAGAACTCTCTGTTTGGATGCTTGGTAAGGGTTTGTCACTAGAGGGCTCTGATCCACCAGGTGTGTGTTTATGCTTTGCTCTGTCATGTGTAACAGTCTTGTGTATCTGAGGTAACAGACTTTGTCCTGAATCTTGCAATTCGTATTTTTTTGACAGTGACCAGGGCTTATGGTTTTTGTTTGTTTATAGTGGGGAAAAAAATCAATTATCACTTAACTTTAAGTATTTTCTCACATAATACATCTCTTTCTTACTGGCCCTATAGTGTATCATGTTGTAAGGTTGAAGCAAAGGAGGCCTTGATCGCAGCTTTACTTGAGGAGAACCCTTAAATATTAAAAATCCCATTGGAGGACAAACATCTTCTGTTTTTATTAGGGCTTAAAAAAGAGCAGTTCTGTTTTAATGAAAGCAAACGATGAAAAATGAAAAGGTATAATCTGTTGCTTTAGTGAAAGCAGTAGCCGACATGTGTTTCACGGTAATTAGTGTATTCCTGACAAGATAAATACATTTGCCATTCCCTGCACAGCTGTCACTCTTCATTACTGGTTATCTGAGGTAGCAGCGCACTCGCCGGTGCAGGGGCGGTGCAGATAGGTGCTTGATGGTGCCAATCACTGGTGGGAGAGGAGGAGCCCGTGTCCCATTAATGAATGTCCCCTGGGAGCCACATAGTGACTGGGGCGGGCCTAACAAGCCCAATGAGGCGTAGTTTGCATGTGTGAGTGTGTTAGCCTTCAGTCGCAGATACAGAAGGCAGGGGGAGGGACCCCAACGAACTGTCACACTGCAGGAAAGTCTGCTCCAGTAAGTCACATCTGCCAATGGGCACGAGGGCCATGCCTGAGGGTGCGGGGGGTCAAAGGGCACGGCTTCCCCCTGCCGAGCCCCACAGATCACATATCCACTCCAGTCAATACGCTGGCCGCTGTCACTGTTACACACACTGATGCTACTGTTCGTCTTTCAATGGGACCACTCGCGCTGTCTGCCGAGGACAGTATGTTTCCGTATGGGCCCCTTTATCATGGTTATTACGCAGCCCTTTTCATTATTTCATTACAAGTTCTGTTACAATGAATCTCCATATGAAAGCTGCTTGTCGTTGGCTTCGGTCACATAACATTTGCACTGGGTCAGGGAGGCAAAGGAGAAAAAATACACAGTGAATTCACAATTTTTGCCTATCCCTTGACAGAAAAGCTAATTTATTACCAGCAGCTGGACTAAATGTCCTCCACATTTTGTTGAATTACATGAAACAGGGAAAAGAAAAAAAGGCATCATTTTTTGAAACAACTTCTTTGCTTGTTGATCTGTAGGAATCCCTGTAGGTACCTATTGCAGTATGGTAAAAAAAAAAAAATGCTGAAGTTAAAATAATATTGCTTTAAATTGGTTTTAGCGAATTGTGGCTTTGTGTGATGGGTCCTATTTCTTATAATTGCAAGCAGGGCCTATGACTTGTTCAAAAGCGCTTAGGTTTTCCATGTGTTTACATTTCCATTTGTGGTGTTTCGGTGTGTTTAGGTTGACTGTGAGGCATTTATTTAGCTCAAGAATGTCACTTGTCTGAACGGCCTTGTGCGCCCACCGTCAGTAACATGGAATAAAAGCAAAAGGAATTTTACATTTTGTATTGTTTCCTTCCATATTTTCCTGAAAAGCACCCTCCTATTAGGGCAGGGGTGTCCAAACCTTTTTCATCGAGGGCCTCATATCCAACAGTATACGGCATGGAGGGCCACAGATCGGTGGCCAATACAGTCAAACACTCGACTGGGTTTCTTTAAGAGAGATTTCTCTACACCTTTATTTAGTCTGGATCTTTAATACAAGCTCTGTCTCACAATAAAATGTTAGTTTTTGAGGTTTTAATTGCGTAGAATTCTTAAACATGCATAAAAAAGTATTATCTCTGGCAATGTGGCCAATTCAACAAGAACCTTGTGGGCCACCAAAAAATGGTCTGAGGGCTGCATTTGGCCCCCGGTCCGCACTTTAGGACATAGTATTAGGACATATTACTGAATTAATGTTCTCACAATATTATGGGGTTGCAATATCCATATCGCAAGTAGCCGCAACATGACGCAGCATCACTGACTGAAATTTACATATTTTTGTTAAGTTTGCCCAAAACATAACCGTACGAAACATAACTGTGTGCAAAAGTTAGGATATTCCTATTTTACTTCCATCTGAGCCCTGTTTTGGTCCAGATATTTATTATTGATATCTAGTTTTGACAAGACTTGATGAAAAGACAATCACAAATTTTGTTCAAATTTTATCACAATAATAAAAATGTCCCAACACTCATCATGAAACATATATAGAATATCGCAATTTTATTCTCATATGGTGCAGCCCTACTTTTAATCCTAACATATTGTGTTTGTGAATGTATCATGGCTAATCTGGTGACACAGTCAGGGTCATTCGTCCAATGGTAAGAGGTGGTCCATGTGGTCAGCCATTGATTCTCAGTCTGAGCCGGCCCCGAGGCAAACTCACCCAGGACCCCGACCATTATGTGAAGAAATACAACCTCCTGCTGGGCTAACCTAATTTCTGACCAATCGGGGCATATGGCCTTGCTCTTCTTCTTTGACCTAACCATCCCTCATGTCCTGGAGCCACTCGGACCCAAAGTTTGTTTTCTGTGGATTATCTGATTCCCTCATCTCCTCCTCTCAATGTACTGTTTGCAGAGTGCGCGGCCAGCCCTCCTCCTGTTACACCCGCGCCCCCCCCCTCCCTCCCTCCCTCCCTCCCTCTCCCCCCCGACTCGGACTGCACCTCCGCCAGTCTGCCAGGGCCCGTGACCTCCCACTGCCGCTCCCTCAGTGGCCGCTAATGGTTTATTTTGTGTCAAAGTGCATTTTGGTTCTACTCCGCTCAAATTGTCAGGACAAATTCAGGCGCGGTGCATGCCAAGCCGAGTCATGAGCTCACGTGTTTACTATGCAGGTCTGCCATTGTTTGTCACACCTTTCAAATAAAAAGGCAGCCAAGATGGACAGTGTTTACGGGATGCAGGGAGCCGCCGGCTGCCAGCTCTGCCCACTGGGATGCTGTTGCAGGGATAATTTGAGGGTGGTGGCGCCATGTTATACTTTTCACTTGAGTGGCGGAAAGAATTTCTGATCAGTGCATTATGTTTATCCTAAACTTTGCCACATATTGGTATCTGGCTTTGTTTGTCCCAAGATGTAATTGATTAGTAATGGATGAAGTTCAACACCTTCAATGCGTCAAAACCCATAACAATGAGAAATAATTATGCTAATAAATACAGTCTAATGAACAGGTAATGGAAAATATAACTCTTTATGCGACAATAGGCGCATTAAGCTTTATTACTTTTGCCTACTCTTGGTCAAAGATTTATCATTAACCTGTAACCATTTGTATCACATTTGATACTTGGATTTCTGAGCCCTCTACATCAGTGGTTCCCAACCCCTCTACATCAGTGGTTCCCAACCTTTTTTGTCTTGTGTACCCCTTGGGCCTCGATGGTTTTGATGATTAGTTAGAAAGTGAATGAATAAAACTCTTGTGAAGGTTCTCAGTCGTACAGGAGTTGTTCACTGGCTTTATATACCCACAGCGTGCTCCAGGCTTCAGTAGCTGATGACGATCTTTGGAGTAAGATCGAAACGTCCTACACTTCAACTACAGAGTACAGATGAAGACTGAAGAATTTTTGCCTATGATGAATAAAACTCTTATTTATCAGTAAAAAGGCTACTAAATATTCTTCTAACTCTTTAAATGTTTTAAATAGCTTTTCTTTGAACGTAACAATCAAAAATACAATGCAGTTTTATCGTATTTTGTATATGAAATTATTCCAAGTACCCCCTTTGAAGCTCTCGCGTACCCCCAAGGGCCCCGTACCCCTGGTTGGGAAACACTGCTCTACATAACCAGGGTGATGTATTCAAAAAACCTGATGTATACAATCGGATACTTGTAATGCAGAGGTCCGTCCACCAGGGGGCAGTAATTCATGCCCCAGAGTGAAACAATTCAGACATCTAAAATGGCTGCCGGCGCTCTGTGATCCACAAGCGTTTTTTATACCAAACATTTTTGTAAAATTTCATATTTTAAGGCAAGAAAAACGTTCAAATTGTTACTGATACTTCAAAAGTAATGTTCAGAGGATTGATACAATGTAAAACTTCTCAATATTTCACAACCTGATTTAGAGTAAAGCCGTGTTGAAAACATGTGTATCAAATTTGATACAGCAGGTCATAAAATAATGATATAGGTACATACTATACATACTTTTAAATGTTTAAATGGCACCATTAGGTTTATTTAGAGTAAAATTTAAATTAAAATGTATTTTATATGTATGAAATGTCGGCATTCTAAAATGTGTGTCCAGTTGCTTTTTTGTCTCACCTTTTTTGTTTTTGAACTACTACCTGGATGACTGAGAATTTGCACCAGTTAAATTTATATGCGTGTATTAAATGTGTTTTACATGTATTCACAAACACAAATGCCCAATGTAACAAAAATGATGACTCATATAAGCAAATTAATATTAGGTACATTTTTGTTTATATTTGTCAGAAAGTTCAATAAACAATCAAAGGGAAAAAAATGAATTTCTTACCAATTATTTCATGGTTTGGGCTTTTTAATTTGCTTCCAATGATTTCAATTTCTCTTGTGAAATTTGAACAAATAATAAAAATGATCATAGATAGATTTCTACAATCTACTATATTCAGAGCAAAATGGTATTTCCCCCCCTCATGACGTTCTGTTTGTGTGTGTACACATCTTCTCGTTTGCATGTGCATTCATAATTCAGGTCTGTCTGAACATCTGGGTGTGGGGTAATATCTGAATGCATGACTTGGCTTTAACGTGACGGGGTTCAAAAGTGTCACTACAAGACAAGCACTGAGGCGAGTAATACCATGACACACAGTTATAACAGTGAGTAGGTTTATTGTCCACAAGAAAAGAAACGGTCCTCTGTCAGGAGCAATGCCCTTGGACCATATTTCTCGACATTTTGAGCTAGGATCTTGAACAGGAGAACACAACTCGAAGGATTGGCCTTTATTGTGTCCGGTTTAGGCTGATGGAATAAACTGGCCTAGCTCTGCCAGACTAACTTCCCTTGTATTCGCGCAGACCGGAAGTAGTGGGTCTGGTTAGCCAGGCTTGGAATAAACTGTAATCTTGCTCAAATGTAAAATCCGTCTTGAAAGGCTTCAACTAAAACGTCCGAGCTCAGATTGTGTTTCAGACCAATCATGTGACAGTATTGCCGTGAATGGGTGGGTTTTATAACAACAAACACTTTTACTACAAACAACAGCAGAAAAACACTGCGGCAGACTTATAAACATACTGTAAATAAAGCGTTTAATTGACCTGGTGCGTTTTGAGACTAATACTAGATCAAGTCTCCCAACAGTCACCCAAAACACAATGTTAAAACACTCCATTGTGTATGGGCAGAGAGAAAGAGAAAAGTGCCAGTTCTGATAACTTTTGTAAATGTTTTATAGTCTTTCCATTTGTCTCACTTTTATTCTTTGTTTGTTTGCTATTTTTAGATAATTGCCAGACAAGTTTAAGTACAAATAACTACAAACTAGGCCTCTGCAATTAATTGAAATTCAATAAAAATCCCAATTTCATTCCCAATTTCTGAATTAGTTTGGATGCCATGGTTTCCAGTTGCATTCGGCAGTTAGAACAGCGGTTGGTGGGACAAATTCCTGTTACAGCTGCTTGGTTTTGCATTAAAGCGCTGCTAATAATGTGAACGGCAGCAAAGAAAAGTAATATACAGCACAAAAACTGAGCTCATATTAGAGCTTTGATGGTGAGGTAAGTTTTTGTGAGGTATATTCCTTTACTTTTTCTACTGTTCACATTATCAGCAGCGCTTAAATGCAAAACTAAGCAGCTGTAACAGGAATATGTCCCACCGACCATGTTCTAACTGACAGTTGCAACTGGAATCCATGGCAACCAAGCTAATTCAGAAATTGGGAATTACGTCAAACTCAATTATCATCATGGGGCTTTTTAAGTGTCAAGTCTACAGCCAATTTAGTTACAGTAACTGCAGCTAGTTGAGGGTGAAAGGGGACGTTGTTAAAAGGTACTGGAGTGTAAAACTCAGAAGGCCATTCTTGCCAATGATCGTGGACAATATTAGTAAAAAAATATTTTTTATAATGGAGAAAAATAAAGCTAAAAAAATCAAGATTTACCAATATGAAGGGGAAAATATAGCCAACCAGCCTTTGGCAAACCTTATTATTGATCATTCTTTTGATAATTAGGCTACACGAAAACCATCTGAACTAAAAGCGCAAAAGTGGCATTTCGTTCTCACTTTTAACTCCGCATTTAGACAAGCGTTTTTGGGTGAAACACTTTAAAGAATGGTCCCGAAGCTACACCAGTTGAGAATCTCTGCCATATCACCCAGACCGATGTCCCTATAGGCACATAATTTTTGTTATGAAATGAATGTGTTATGCAGGTGCCCTCTCCATCTGTTGCTATTACTGGCAGCTCTGCCTCCCTGAGCCCAGTTCCTCTCCTCGTCTCACCCTTCCATGTCGTCTAATGAGGGGGTTGACCAGAGAGGGGCACTACAAAGCCCTGGTCAGGCCCACCCACTGACCTTGTTCCACCCTCTGCTGGGCCTTCATTTCTGACTATTAGGCCCAGGCCAAGTCTTTTGATTAGGGGCAGGGGGGAACAGACACAAAGGGCTAATCATGGGATACTCGTGGTGAGGCTTGGACGCTCACCTCTGGGACAGTCCCCCTCCCGGCCCACCTCTGTTGTGTTTGTCTTTGGTCTGCTGCTTCAGAACAGAACAGTCTCTAATCTAGCGGCTCAGCGAGGCAAGGAGTCTGTCTCCGTCACTCACTCTTTTGTCTGTCATTAAACAAGATGTCGTATTACAGGCAGAATTCCTCGTCTCTCATGGGGCAGTTTAATTATTATAGCACCCTAGATGTGTTTATTGTCTCCTTATGTTCCTGTTTATGTTAGGTTTTTTTTAATTTATTGGAGGTTCTTGGGGATAAACTAAACTTTATTAAAAATGCACACAACATAGCGATGTGAGCCAGGTGCAGGTCGGAGCACTTCTGACTATCTTATTCTGATCAATAAGGTCAAACGCTGGTTACACTTTTAATTCTTTTTTCCATTAAGATCAACATACCCCTTTCATCTCAGCTTTGATTCGGGCGTAATATGAGCCCGCTGTCTAATCCCATTTAAGCGCGATGTTGTTTGCAGTGCTGTACTTGTAATAGCTGCTTTCACAGCAGATTTACTTTGTTAGGATTATTGATCGTTCAATAGGATAGACTGCACTATAGCCCCCTTTCCTGCTCTCAGATCAAACTGTAATTAAAGAACGCCATCTGTGCTTAGCGAGACTGAATTAGCAGATTTACTTTCACACAAACACGCTGCCTTCACTGTCCTAATACACGGCCGCCAAGTGTTTTCTGGGAATTGCCTGTTTAAGGAGAGACAGTGCTGGCAAAACTCTCTTAACGTGCATACTGTCACCTGGAAACAAATTAATGAGCTAATATTTAGCAAAAGGAGTGCATTTTGATTCAACGTTTCTCCATAGAGCTACGGATATATGGACATATGTAACTTCAACGACCATTTTCTCAAAATCTATTTTTCTCACATTATGGTGACAATAAAAACTAGTTAATTCAAGAACTAAACAAGATATCAAAAATCCCCTCTGAACAAATCTTTGTATCTAATATCAACAATATCAACAAAATAAAACCTTTATTTACATTTAAAGCTGGTTCTACACTGCAAAAAGTTATGTAAAAATAAGTACGATTTTCTTAAACTAAGAACATTTGCCCTGGATTTGAGCAGGTAAGTAAAATGATCTGCCGATGGAGCGAGTATTATTGCACTTAAAATAAGAAAAAGTGTCTAATTTCAAGTTAATTTAGATTATTTTCTAATTTTATGTGCAATAAGATTTTTTTTATTTTTTTTTAACTGCAAAAATACTTCAAATCATTTTACTTACTTCAAATCAAGGGCAAATATACCTATTTCAAGCAAATGTAACTTATTTTTTGAAATAAAATTGTATTTTTGATTATTATGGTCAAAGAAAAGACATTAAGAGTGAGATTTTGAGTCTTTTACCTGATACATTGGAGTTTTTGTCATTGTAACATGTGAATTTTTCCATTGTGAGATCAATAAAGAACTATCTAACTAATCAACAAAACCATCCAAGCAGGGGGTACTCGGAGTATAAATAAAAGCCCCAAGGGGTATGTCAGACGAAAAAGGTTGGGAATCACTGGAATAGAGAACAACAGGCTGAATAGGTGTGCGGCATGTTAACGTAACACATTGATGGTTATTCAGCTACACAAAGCAAAAACAACGACCTGATATACAAGTCGCACCTGAGTATAAGTGGCAGGACAGGTCAAACTATGAGAAAAAGTACAACAAAATACAGCAAGAAAAAACTTCTCGCCCAAAAAAAACAGATAAACATAAATCTAAAGTTACTTGAAATGATATGCTTTTTCTTATTTTAAGTGCAAAAATAGTTCCATTGGCAGATATTTTTTACTTGCCAAGTCAAAATGACTCAAAATAAGGTAAAATATTCTGAATTCAATATCACGTTATGCAGTGTATCTAAAAGTGTGTCCATGTCACACTTTTAGATACACAATGTCCATTCATAAAATACCTCATTTTTACATTAAAACATAAAATGACAAAATACATTTATCCTCATATAAACGTCATGACTGTAATACACAGCAAAAGTGTCAAATTGATGTTCCTCAATGTAACCCCCCCCCCTCCCCCTTACTCACCTGCCGTGGCCTCAAGCCCAGACGGGAGGGGGCACATGCTAAACGTTCCCCTGCTCTAAAGACTTCCACAATCGTCTTTTTTTTCCACAGAGAAACGTGTCTGGTCACGAAAACACACTCCAGTCGGGCGGTTGAAACCCAAGCGCTCCGCTTCATGCCAACACGCCATTCCCCGAGCGAGCGCCGCATGATGAAACCTCGGTGGTGAGCGTGATGGACAGAAAGCTGCTTAGATGCAACTGAGGGTAAAGTTTGTTCGGTTTCCTCTACCAATGTGTCGGGACTTGTTGGACAAAGAACAAGGCTTTTCAGTTTTGGCAAGCAGGTCCCAATCCTCCCATGAATTTAAGTGTTTAGACAAAGCTGGCTTCTCAATACCAACACGGCCTATATCGCTGACCTTTTAAACCCCTGTAGTGCTTACAAACAGAGCAGCTATGTTCAAAAGAATGGGTTATTAAGCTAAGCATACAAGAGTTTTACAGGAATTAGTTTTAGCCAGCGGCAAATGGGGAAACACAAGATCTCACATTGAACACATTGCACAACGGAGCCGTCCAAGTACACACGCCCATATGGACTGTGCTCTATAAATACATGTTCCTTGCCTAAGTATCTGATGAGGTGAATCGGGGAAAAAATTTAATTGATTTCAATTTGAAACTTTTGCTGTGTATTACTGACAAAAAAAATAAGTTTTTCGCCATTTCTGTTTTCATCATAAGGCATTTTATGTGTAAAAATTGCCAAAATGACCTATGTTTTTGGCGAAGAAATCTGAATAATGGAGAAAGCCATTAAATATATGATTTTATTTTGTTGGTACATTAGTTACAAAATATTTGCTCAGACTAGATTTTGGATACCTTGTTTAGTTTTTGAATAAACTAGTTATTATCTATCAAATGTTGCCTTGTTTTTTGGCGTTCAAAACTCAATCAGGCTAGGAATTTAATATCGAAAAATCGCTCAGAACAAATCTTCAAAGTTTTGTTAATTACAAGACTGGAACGTTTGGAGTCTATAGGAGCTACTAATGAGAGAATTTTGTGAAAATGGTCATTAAAGGGGCTGTTTATTTTCAGAGAGACGCTTAACAATGGCCAAGAAGCCCCTGACGCGTGTTGGGTTGGCAGGAGCTGATATCCCACCTCTTCTGTTTCTGTGGTGCGTGGCACAATGTCTGTGCCGCGCTGCCATGATCTCATCTGAATGAATGTCTGCCCTGTGAGATCAATAAAGTATCTATCTACAGTATCTCTGGCCCGTTCCTTCTCAGCCACAGAGCGTACATTGATGGAGAGCTAGTTGGCTAGGTCTGGTCGAAGCACGCTAGCATACGGGCATTGTTTGCGGAAGCCGGAAGTGCACATTGACTTACATGTAAAAGTTTTGGTGCCTCTTTAACTCATTATTGGAAATAGTGTTGTTAATAAAGGCTTGTCTTACCACGCACTACACCATCCTGTTCTTTGTCTTTGAATATTTTCAACTTTAAAAGAGAAGCTAACTCGCACATACCTTAACATGGAATTGTTTCCAAAAAACAACATGGCGGCGCCCCAAATGCTAGCATGAATTTGCCTCATTAGCTGGAAACACTGGGGAAAGTCACGTGGGCTACGTCCATTTTTAACCGGTCTATGTTCTCAGCCCGCTGCCCTGTCCCCATTCCTCCGCTGAGAGGAAGGGGGGATTTATTTCTTTAATATCTGAGCAGTTTTTAACCCACAGTGGCTAAAATGGCAGCATGATTCATGTGAGACCATAGACAGGATGTACAGCACATGCAGTGAACATTATGTTATGAGGAGGGAACTGTGACGATAGCTGTTTCTCCCTTGTCCCTGCTTCTTCCTGGATTCAGTCAGCGAGCCTCTCTGATTGGTTGGCCTAGTCAAAGCTCCAAAAGTTCAACATTTTCAACTTTGCCGTTGGACGCTTGGAAAGCTTGTGACGCGCAGCAGACGCTCAAAACGCGAGAAAAGCTTGAACTTGAACACGCAGCTCAGGCCCGTGACGCGCCGCACCATCTCTTGCCGCCCCTTGACACATTGATTTTGACTGTAAACCCGACACCTATGAAACCCACGCCACGTTTGATCGGGACACGGCTTAAGAAGAAACAGGATATTAGAATTGTGTTAGGAAAGTTAGGAATGTGTTTGGACCACAACGGCCTATTTTACTTGCTTCCTCTACCATTATGTTTAGTTAAAATAATATATTAAAAAGTTACAATTGAATTTCCCAGTATAATTCCATGGAGAAATGGTGAATCAGTGCCATCCTTTGTACACTCTTTTTTGTAAAGATCCTTTGTTTGTTTTCAGGGGAAAGTTAAGACAAAACTGGACCAAAACCTTCAAATCAAAAATCCGTTTGTGTAGGTTCTCAGTCGTACAGGAGTTGTCCATCGTAGGCGAAAATTCTTCAGTCTTCATCTGTACTCTGTAGTTGAA
>OMNZ01017153.1:0-32317 GCA_900303255.1 Lesueurigobius sanzi
TATGTTTTGTTGGTTCAGCATTTCGTATTGAGAGGCTCCATCGTCAGTCACAGGTCCATTTTATTATTAGTTATTAATTGATGGATTTTTATTGACATTTGCAGGTTCTGCATTTGGAAGCAGGTTAATTTTATGTAGGCCTAAATCCAAAGCATAATCATAATAATGATCATAATATCATTACATTTCTATCCCAATATTCAATTATTGTTCTTTGGCCTGTGTTAGGGCGACTTAGCGGGTTAGATGGTCCTCAAAACATTTTTAGAGCAGAAAGTGGTCCTTGGTCTGAAAAAGTTTGAGAATCACTGTTGTAGAGTAATTGGTGTGGAATTTTCATAAAAACAAACATTTATTTGATTTAATTTCAATATCATTCAGCTACATAATAAAATGGACATAAATAAAAGAGCTGTGCGTACTTTGTATGTTGTATGACTTCCGTTTTTGAAAGGTTTAAGGCATTTTCTAATACACTTTGAGGGATTTGTGCAATATTATGCAAAAGTTTATAAGATGAAAAAAACTAAAAATCTTTGCTTGTTTAATTAATACACATGAGGTTTTGTGTTGCGTGATAGTCAAGTACACACAAAGGATGAAAGCATTGATATTTGATGTGGACCTGGGCCTCCTGTAGCTAGTTATGAACTAGTCCTAATGTTGTACTTTATTGCATTATTGAACCATGCGTTTCTGAGTCGATGACAGCCAACACAAAGCAACACGACTACTCCCCTGGGCTATTGTTTGTGTGCCGTTAATGCACTCGCAGTTTTAATCAATAGCTGGGCCTTTTCCACTTCGCGCCTGTGTGTCAGATTCGTCAGCCTGATTAGTCATTAGCACAAAAGTCCTGTTGAAGCCATTCACAAAACAAGTGGGGAAACTGCTGCGGTGTGTTTATCTGACTGCTAAATTATGCACCAAGTGTCAAAGACCTTCTCCCTTCCGATGTTTTAATTTAATTAGAACAACGCCGGCCAAGACGATAAAGAGATGTGCTAGGCATGTGGCAATGTACAGCACAGTCCAATAAAGTATAGAAGTGTTCATTTGCATACGAAGAATAGCTTGGTCAAAACTTGTACCCACAGACCTGCCATGTTTAGACTTGATTCGTTTCAACTGACTACAATCACAATACTTCACATGAGTTCATTCTTGCTTACATAGAAGGCATTGAACTTTGTGTCAGCTTTTGTTTCACGTGAATAGGATTAGTAATTGGATATGTCCTGTATAACGAGCCTTAAATCTCCACATTTTGGCGGCTAAAGGCGAATTCTACCATAGAATCAGAGCCCATGCAAACCCCCCGCAAGTCTGTCGATGGCCCTGGATAGACTTCTGACCAAACCACTCCGTGTTCAAAGCAACCTATTAAACTCATCATTTTGTATGCTGGAGAACATTATTCCATCCTCTAACTTATTTCAGGTGGAGCTGAGCTGTCCCAAAGAGATGGCCTGGAAGGTGAACATGCATCGCGGATACCTGGCCATCTGTCACCCAGAGGAGCAGCAGCTCAATTTCATCGAGCGCCTGGTGGAAATGGCCTCCAGTCTGGCCATCCGCGAGTGGAGGAGACTGCCCCACATCGTGTCTCATGTGCACACCCCACTGCTGCAGGTGAGCGATAGATCTGAGAGAAAACTCTATAGACACTCGAGCCGGGGAAATTTGGATGAAAAAGTTGCTGTTTTGGGATCTGTAATGTACAATATGTTTTGAAATCGGGATTTACTTCACACGGTACATTTTAAATATATCCAGGAGCGTTGACAGAAGGCTAAATGTGAACTAAATAGAGCTTGAGGTTATGTTGTCAAGAGCTTTGTATTCCGCAAAAAGCGGTACATTGCAAAATGTAAAATACTGGATTTATGGTTCAGATGAAAGCATTTGGACACAATAGTGTGTGGATATATTTACCAGCAGTAACTCAGCAGTTGTTCAATGGATCATCTTTCTACTTATCGCTAATGTTAGTCTATCGATAACGCTTTCTAGTTTCTCAATACTCAACAAGAACAAGACTGAGATCCCATGCATCCTATATTTTATAAATTACTGTCTTTGCAATTTATTTGATTGTGATTTGCTCTGAAAGTTTTAACAATATAGTAAGGTAATATGCATCAAAGCTTTATACTGGGTTTCTAGGGGGATTAAAGAGTAAACATTTAATTGCAACATGTATGAAATCTGAATTTCTTTGGAAAAAAGTGTCAATTTGCACATATTTTTGCCAAAAAATTCATGATGTGTCCAATTTGCTTTTTAATACCCACATGTCCATAATTTCTGTTTCCTTCAATGGATAAAAATCTTTAGAAATGATAAATGCATTGATTTTCTTTGCAGTTGTGGATTAAAATGACATCATCAAGTATTAAATTGGGCTTGTTGCTACAGTACCTCTTCAAACCCCCTTCATCAAATGTTTATTTTATGCACTGGTGTAGCAATTACCTTTTTTCTACATTGGCCCAACCTTTTTAAAACTTGAAATTAAAGCCTATTCATAACTCGGAAGGACGACCGCAGAGAACAGAGCGGCTAATCTCACGGCGATAGCACTATATTGTGAGATCCATGTCAAGAAATCATCAACAGCCCGGGGACACCGCTTTGTTGAGCCACACTGATAACTGCCTTTATCTCCTCTCCCCCTGTATCCTTTTTGGTAAAATTGAGATGGATGATATATATGAAAAAAAAAAGCGAATCCGAAATATTTTTAAGCCTCTCGGTTCCCACAATGCCAGATTACACCGGCGCAGTACAATGATTAAAAGAGCGCAGAAAGGGACGACAGGTGATGGGGTATTAAGAAGGTGGGGAGCTAACACAATGGGGAGACCGAGAGAAGAAGAAGAGAATACAGAGTTGGTTTAGAATGGCTGTAATTACTTCTCCGCCATCAGATACCGTTTGATTAAATACCTGGCACAGAATTACATTTACATGATGAATGGGCCTCTCTGAATGAAGGTTAGAAATGGGCCATCAGCTGATATGAGCCGATTGTGAAAAATGCATTGTCTAATTTATTTTGTTTCGGCAGATTCCGTGCATAGGAGTCTTCAGTGTACATTTGCGACATTTATCTTTTCTAAACAGTCATTTGAATTGAGTCTCCCTTATTCGGGGGAGGGATCCGCGCCGCTCGCATAAGGCGCTGTCCAATTATATACCCCAGCCGAAGGAAAACAAGCCATTTATTGCTCTGCCCAGCCGAGCGGCCTGTTGTAAATCTCTATTCCAGACTCCATAACTCGCATTCACAACTCCATAAGCCGCGGCGAATGAAAAGTTCGGGCAAATACAGTAAAAGGGCTGAAATACCGAAAGGAATCAAGTCATCACGAGGTCCCAATTCTGCAATCGCGATGGATTATCGGCTTCTGTATCGATCACGGGGACGGACATTAATATTGACCGATGGGGTACAGTCATAATGGAGCGATAGATTATATGTTCAAAGAGAGGCTTAGGACAATCCATAATTCGTCTTCCCGCACAAAGGGACCCAGCCCTGGTTTATCAATTTCAAATTTTCACCTGGGCTCCACACCATTAATATTGACAGTGCTCGGGGAGATTAGGAACGTCTCCAGGAATAACTCTGAAAGATTAATAGATTTTTGTTGCATGTGCATCGGTCTACATTTATTCACACAATAAGGACATCTGATGAAAAGAGGAAAAAAACCATACCATTGTGCAAAAGTACAACATATTAAGAAGAAGAAGAGATGTGAGAATTTTAGCAGTGTCACTTGCAGCCTCGAGGACTAGTGCAGTAGGGTGTTGGAAAGCTTTATTTTTTTCAAGGTCCGTGTCAGAGAAGTCCTGGTATTGCTGTTCTTTGAGCTAAATTTCTTCAGGCACTTTGATCCGTCTAATCTGTGGAGATTTTCTGTGCTTGACGGTGTTGAGTTTAAACCTTGAAGTCACTGACCTGCAAATCTTTTATCCTCGAGCTCACTTTTATTTTTACTGACTCTCTCTAGCTGTTCCATATAAAGATAGGGGCAGACAATTAGTCTTCAACATCAATCCTATTGCACATTAGAGCTTGTAGCTACTGCTCTACTTGATTTCCCATGATATTGTTATATTTTTTACATAATTGTATAGTTTATATATTAGAATTAATGCTGGACTTTTCACTAGTTTTAATACGGAACAGGTTTGGTTTGTGGCAGGCTTTTGTTGTTACTCCAACAGAACTTGAGCAAGATTAAGTGCAGCTGCCATGGCATGTCTGGACCAAGTTTTTGAAACGGACTGCCAAGCAGACCAAACAATTCCAAAAACACAGAATGTGAACTGTAAACACAAATGTTGCATTTGGCCAGAGAGATGTGTTTGGCTTTGGTTAATAAAGTCTTGTGAGAATGATTTCTTGTCTTTGCTTGGAAGTGCCTTTCTCACAGCAACAAAAAATATCATCTATAATTGTGCTAAGTATTGAGATTACATTTGCAATTGGTTTTGAAATCAAGATTCTTTTCACTACGCACATTTTAAGCATGTAAAGTGGTATGACTTTTAAGATTACACTGAAATGTAACCGCTAAACTAAACAAGAATCACAATAGTAGAAAATCGGAATTTCAGGGTTTGCAAGTTTTAAACATGGACACAATTAGGGCTGGGAACCTCTGGGTACCACACGATTCGATACGATATGTGATACATAGCCCACGGTAACTGCGATAAACGATATATTGCACATAATAACAGTGTCAGCAGAGGGCACTGACACTGTCTTATGGCCATACCGCCTTTGATCTCTCCTAAAAAATAAATTCTAAAAGCACAGATGGCAGCTAAAGGACCAGCTGAAATATAATTGATTTTCTAAAATGCACATGAATGCAAAAAAATCACATCTGAATAAAAAATAATAATTATAATAAATAAAACTGCAGGACTGTCAGACTCCCCCAGGTCAAAAGTGCAATATTTCACTTTAAGTGCTTTAAAAAACAAAAATCGAAACTCGAATTAAAAAAATTAAAATCTGAGATTTTATTTTTTTGCCAAATCCCCCCCAGCCCACATTACATTATATTTACATTCAAGCCCTAAAGAGGACCTTAAAAAAATAATCGCATTTTAAATCGCAATATTGAGGGAAAAAAAAATCGCAATTGGATTATTTTCCAAAATCGTTCAGCCCTAGTGCGGCCCCCTACTGTCCTGACTGTGTCATTGACCATTACTGGCCTCTATTTACTGTGAAAGTAGCGGAGCACTGCAGCCTCATTAATATTCATGACGTTAATTAACATGCATGATGTGATCAAATGTATCAATATTACCATAAATATGGTTAGGTATCTTATCGTGCCACAAAATATCGTGATATATCGGAAAATCAATATATTGTCACACCCCTAGCCACCATGTTGCTTGCAAAATATTTTCCTGCATAAATAAATGCAGTCTTTGCAATAAAAACAGTGTGTGACTTATTTTGATCATTCTTGATGTCTGATATTGATTTGTTTTTGTCCATACCGACCTTTGAGATGACTTCTGTTATGATATTGGGCATTCCAAAATTAAATTGACTGATTGATTGAAAACTGCTATTTTTGATTCATCTGGAGGTGTCTTAAAAATGATCAAACAGAAAATGAATATGACCTTTTTAAAAAAATGACGACATTTGTTATTCTTACCTCTCACAGGCCGCGCAGCAAATAATTGAGCTCCAGGAGGCGGCCCAGATAAACTCCGGCCTACAGCCAGCCAACCTGGGCCGCAACACCAGCCTCCACGACATGAAGACTGTGGTGAAGACCTGGAGGAACAGACTGCCCATTGTGTCTGACGACCTGTCCCACTGGAGCAGCATCTTCATGTGGCGCCAGCATCACTACCAAGGTACACAACGCTTTTCATTCGTTGCCGCCTTTCAGGACAGTTGAGGCACACGCCACATCCCATATTTTTTTATTGACTCTCTCACGCGGCGGCTTTGACACGTAGCGCGATGTGACAGTCGTACAATGGCGTGTCATAGCATTGTGGTGGCGTCCAGGTTCCAGGAAGACGTTTTTCTTTTTAAAGGCCAAAACACCCACCGGGTCTCTGTGCCTTTCCAAATGTCAGCTCACTAAAGCCCTCTCTCACGGCAGGACACGCCGCACGTTGCCACCCGCACATACAAACACAATTTATTTCCCTTGTCCGACGCTCCTCTCACTCCTGCGGTGACTTTGAAGCTACTCGCAGAGAAAGAAAACACTGTGAAATGAGATGTCTTGAGCAACTTGGGCTCCAACTCACGCTGTGAAGTGTAGACATGATGAGTTACAGTGGGTTCAGAAAGTTTCTAGAATTTCAATTATTTTTATTTTATCTTGCTATAGTCTGATACTAAAAACAAATTCTTAGCACATACCACCCTACAATATTAAATTAAAAAGGCACATTTTCAAGCTTTTGTAAAAACTTTAGAATATAGACCATTGCCCTTTCAATCATCATTGAGCTGTTTTATAATGTTCACAAAAGTTTATTTCTTTGCAACTTCCATGGTCCAATCATAACTGCAATGAGTCTGAATTTTCACAAACATTTGGACAAGCTTGATGCATTTGGGAAACAAGTCTTGTAGACCGATGGGTTTAAAATGAAACTTTTTGGCTGGAATGAGTAAAGGTACGTTTGGAGGTGTTTAGTCGTTCTGTCTAATTTTCAAACATGGAGGTGGACTGTTTATGCTTTTGCAGCCAGTGGCACAGGGAACATTTCACAGGGAGATGAAAGAATGGATTCAATTAAATTCCAACAAATGAATTAAGCAAGCGCCATAACGAAGCTGAAATGTACAAATGGATGATCGTAAACATGCCTCAAAATCCACGACGGACTACCTCAAGAGGCTGAAGGTTTTGCCAATAGCCTTCGGTCTCCTGACCTTAACATCGATGGAAATCTGTGGATAGGCCTCAAAAGACCAGTGCATACAACGGTGCCCAGAAATCTGTTTTGTCAGGAAAAGTGGCCAAAAATCAAAACTATAATTGAAAGATTCTAAAAGAAAGACTCTTGGTTGCCTACAAAAAGCATTCACGAGCTGTGATACTTGGGTTTGCTTATAGATAATTTTCAGTAAGATAAGATAACACTTTATTGATCTCACAATGGAGAAATGTACTTGTATTGAACTTCAGAACCGATAAATTGAGCGGCATACTTCCTGAACCGACAGCATGTTGAAATAAAGTCGCCTTGTTGAAAATTGTTGCCTCGCTCCATCGACTGTTCAGTACCGTGTGTCCTCCTGTGTTTCATCAAAGCAGAGCTGCCATTCAGATAGAAGAATAACATATCAATCATGTTTATTGTGACAAAGATTTAGTAACAAGTGGCTTTGTTCCTCCGCAGCCATCGTGACGGCGTACGAGACCAACACGCAGCATGATCCCAATAACAACAACGCCATGTTGGGGGTGCACGCGTCGGCCTCTGCCATTATTCAGTACGGGAAAATAGGACGCAAACAGGTACGGGGGCTTTCTCTCATTCTCCGAAATCAAAAAGGTCACAGTTGTGTTTTAATTAACTAATCCTTTTTGTTTTCACTCCAGGGCTTGGTGAATGTAGCGCTGGACATTCTGAGCCGTATCCACACCATCCCCACGGTGCCCATTGTGGACTGCTTCCAGAAGATCAGGCAGCAGGTCAAATGCTACCTGCAGCTGGCGGGAGTCATGGGCAAGAATGAGTGTATGCAGGTGAGAAGATGCTATTGTTGGTTTGGTTTTAGAATTTTTGTTTTAAAGGAGACTTGTCATGCGAAATCTACATTTGTATTAATCTTTTGGCAATCACATTGTCCCCAAAACGCATACATGGGGCAGTGTCTCCGTCATTCACGCAATTTTGATTAATGCTGTTCACTTTGGTCGGTTCTTCCTTGGTTGACTTCTTCTACAGTTCAATGCTTTGATCTGTACTTCCTGGGTGCAATTGTTCAAACCCAAAAAGCTGTCCTTCACATTTTCAAAGCCTGTATTCGCTTGCCGTTCTGTGCTCCGAGTGTGTACACCGCGCTGCCATGAAGTTACTTGCCACATCGTTGGTTGAGTTATTGATGCAAAGAACTGTGACGCAGAACAATTTTATACATGATTTAATTTTCCTGGAATAAAGTCTGTTTTTCAGTATCTTAAAAAAGCAGGAATTTGTAAAGAAATTCCTGTGCGTTATGCATCTAATTTTGACGCTTATTGTGATTGTGAACTAGCAGGGTGGTTGTTGTTTATATTTCCGTGATAGTTTTTTTGTTAGATTTGAAATGTGCTCATAAACTCATCACTGTGGAGATTTAGAGCTTGGACTAGAACTAACAATGTTTGTGCTCCCTGGTTCGTTGTTTACCAAAATGAAAAAAAAAAAAAAAGGTATAGGGCCAATAAAATGTATACAATTGACCATGCAAAGTTCCCAAAGTGTCCAAAGTGGGTTGAGGAGGCCGCAGTACAACTTTAGTGAAAGTGTAACTCCGCCGCTCGCTCTTTAAGCCTATGAAGTGCTCTGATTAATAGAAGTGGTTCAACACAGCACAAGTCATTAAAAGTGCCAGTAGACACTCCTCCCTCTCTCTCTCTCTCCCTCTCTCTCTCGCTCACACTCTTTCTCACCTCTATCTCATCTCCTCTGGCTCTCTCGTCCCCCTCCTCTCCCGCCGCACATCGTTTGTCACCGCCGTACGTGGGGGACACCTAATCAGAGCCTCGCCATAATGGAAGTCGAGCTCCCTTAACGCCTCTTTCCTTATTTCCAAATGAACCCGGCGTCGTTTGTTTGTATTTCACCTGTGATTATAGCCCCGTCTCAAACTGAAACGTCTCGTAAATAATTTTCAAAGTTTATTCGCACTAATTGAGTTCACAATCTACTGTTGCTTTTGTCTGTGTGGTTTTTCTTAGGGGTTGGAAGTGATCGAGTCCACCAACTTGAAGTACTTCACCAAAGAGATGACGGCGGAGTTCTACGCTCTCAAGGGCATGTTTCTGGCTCAGATCAACAAGTGAGTGTTTGTGGGAGATTTCCATATGAATTGTCACCGTTTAGCCAGTTGTTGACAAAAGTTCGTCCCCGCCTGCTTCATTATGGCTTTGTCTTTCACACACGTGGGCGCATTATCCTGTCAGAACACTTAATATCTTGCCACGAGCACAGCCACCGCTGAGATTTGGGGAGACGTTTTGTGTAAACAGTTTGTGTCATCGTTAGGTTATTGACTGTAGGCGTTGCCCGTGGAGCAAAGTGGGTTCAGAAAGATTTCAGGTCCCTGTCATGTACTTTTTTAAGTTGCAGGAGGATTGGACACTTTTGGAAAATGAGTATTGCATTTGCTGACGGCTTTACAATTTGCTTTCTGTTCATAATGTACATGTTAAACACATCCAGGAGCAGCAACCTTTTGAGAGAAGAATGAAACATGAACTGAACTACTAAACTAATATAATAAAGCATTTTTAAATGTTCGTAGAGGTCCATACTACCAGGCTGGCAAGTTGTATACATAATAAACCCATTCAAACGACATATTTAGCTGTTTGCTAAAGATATACTGCCTAGAGCTTAAAAATGAAAATTGAGGTGATGGGCAGGTAGGAATTCTATGGTGGTGCCTAGGCTAACTGCCACAATGCAGATTTATTTATTGTTTTGCTTGTTTGGCTAATATCTCTGTGGCAGTTTTTGTTTCTCATGGATGAGCCTAGGAATTACAAAGTTCAACATCTTCTCTTTCAGTACATATGAACTAAGGCCAGATTATTTTTTCACAAAGTTGTTCAAAAATGGTGACCATATTCCAAAATGTGTGGAATTTTTCTCTTATGAAAGAACTTTGAGCCAAAAGACGAATATGGCAGGTTTGTAGACCCAATCACTACCAGATAGTGATCAGGAAAACATTTGAGGATTTTTTTATTTTGAGATTTACCGTCTCTCTCCCATCTCTCTCCCTTTCGACTAAAATCTTGACATACATTTTAAAACAAATACATTTTGAGGAGTATGTGTACCTTCATGAACCCCCTTTATAACCTTGCCTGTTGGCCGTGCATGCTCCCCCATCTCTTCATACTCGACATGACACGGCGTCCTCGGGGTGGGAAGACAAATTGCGGGTGCCTTTTATTAAACGTATATATGCAGCTCAATAATTAACTCCAGGCAATTTACAGGGAATCTCCGGAATCAGCAGAAGTTGCCTCCACCTCAGCAGGGTTTTCATTGCCGTCATTAAAGTTCCCCTGTACATCGGGGGGAGAATGAGCGCTGGTGCGGGGGGGCCTGGGGAGGTCCTATAGGCATGTGTGTGCGCATGTGCTGAGGATTTTTGGGAGCACTCAATTAAACGGTTAAGGTTCTGACAGTCTACCGGGTGCCACTCCCGGCTGCTACCGCTCTTATGGAAAGAGGAACTGAGGCAACCCTATTAAGTATTAGAGGAGTGTAGGCCTCTTGTTCCCATAGCAATCAAGCTCCGTGTCTTACCCGCATGCCAAAACGCTTTTTATTATGGCGCCTTTTAATGGATTGGCTTGGGAGGCAATTGACAGGAAGCATACAGGAGAGGAGTTTTGACAATGTAGGGATTCATTGTGATCAAATCGAAACCGCAATATCGGAGGTCGCACTTAACACATTTCAAAGGTTGTAATTATTTGGGAAGTTAAATCCCCTTTGCAAATAATAACATAAGTCAGGTTTTCTGCTGATGCAGTTTTAAGAACTGTGATAATCAGTCAAAGTATTCATGTTACCTCTTTGATACTTTACTTTAGTTTTAAGAGTGGTAGCAGAACTTTGGCAGAATGAGGCAGCGTAGTTGTTTTGTATAATTAGTGTCGCGGTTTTGGGTTTAGTCCACCTTCAGTGTATTGCAAGTCGACATTGCGAAAAAGACACTGTGCATCCAATTATAAAGCTTTTTTTTTCATCTCAGGAACTTGCAGGCAAGTTGTTAGCATTGTTGTGACAGCGACCCTGAAAAGTGACCCTGAAAAGTTGTGAAACGTGTTTATAAACTCATGCCTGCGAAGAACTGGATGTTAGAAAGATGTGAGGAAAGTTAGGAATGAGTCTGGACACAGCACATTATTTAAAAGATCATGGATGATGAATGATGATGATGATGATGATGATGATGCATTAGTCTTGTACTGTATATAATGGTCAAAATGGTCACTTTTATATACATTTATATAGCGCTGTTCTACCTGCTTTTTGCTCTCAAAGCGCTTTACATCAAGGACCCACTCACCCATTCACACTCTGTCATACACCAGTGTTTGCAGACACTGGAGGCGAGGTGGTGAAGTGTCTTGCCCAAGGACACTACCACAGTGTGCACCTGTGAGATTCGTACCGCAAACCCTCATGTTACAAGACGACTCAATCTACCATTAGCGCCACTGTCTAGCAAGTGAAGGGTTAATTTGCAAAAACGGATATCTCCGGTTTGAATTTCTTGCAAACTTACAGTATTTTACATTTTTATTACCTTACTCTTCAGGTGACACCAGTAAAACTAAAGTTGAACCAATATTTCTAAATTAGATGTGGTCATTAAAACACTGCTACAAAAAGAGAAAATGTTCAAGCATGTGCAGTCTTTTCTCAATGGCGCTTACCTTTTTAAATATTGAATTGGATTGGATTAAGTATTTAGCATATTGCAGTCTTCTGTCAAATGTTAAAGCTTCTGAAGGTGTTGCATTCTGATTGGATTCCTGGTTTGTCAGCCTAAATCGCAAATCTAATCAAAATCTTACTATTTACGCAATTACATATTTTTCCAACATTGTCCTGCTCTAGTTCCTAAGATGGAGGTGTAGCAAATCAAGTGTGCTTTTTCTTTTAGACTTTTTCTTTTTAAATTTACAACACAACAGTATAAAGAAAATTACAACATCAACAGTCAATCGGGAGAAATCAAGTGTGCTTTTTCATTGGCACACCTGTCTTTTTGTTTTGACACTGCGGTGAGCCACATGCGTCTTATTTTTCCACAAAACACTGTGAAAAAATTATTCAGCGCGCGTGGAAACTGCAGGCTGTTCAAAATTCCTCGCCACGTCAGCGTAAACAAGGCAGCGAGAGCCAGAGTCTCTTGCCACAACTTACCTGTCGTCCCCCGTCCCGCTACGGCACCGCTCCTAAATCCGAAAGTGTAGAATTGCTTTACCGGGTTTAAAAAAATATCCCGAAGATTTCCTGGTTCATCCCACTGAAGATTTCTTTAAGCTCCAGCAGTGCTCTTCACGCTCAGATTATTTGTGTACCGATAAATATAGCTATTACCAATTTTGTTTTTTTTTACCTTGCTGTGGCGCTGTCAGTCCTGATGAAATGAGAAGATGTTAAGCTCACACACTATGTCAGGTGGTGTTAAATGAATTGATCTGCACAGAGTGATAGCGCCGAGTTCAAATCGTATTACTTTACAACAAAATGGCTCATCCCGCAGTGACATTTAGTGGATTAAGCGCTTACTCCAGGACCTTGAACGCCACCGTAATGAAATATGGTGCTCATCGATGTGTAGTACATAATTCAGAAAATTATCATCATCATCTGTTTCTTGCACTCGTAATCCTTCTTCTCTCCAATGCCCTCCCCATTATGTCCCCTCCATTATACCCTACCTTTTGGAATCACGCGGCACCTCGCAATTTCAATACAATACAATACAAATACATGATGTGCAATATTGATAAGATTTTGTAAATGTAGGCTTCTTTTTCTTGAAAGGATTAGGGTTACCTACAAACTGCTTAATCTCATTAAATAATTGGTGCACAGACAAGGTTTAAACACAAACAACTTTAACGTCTTGTATAAAATGATAACTACGAATGAATTTGCATTACAATTGTTATCTGTAAAAAAATATATATTCTGTATATTTGATATATAAATACTTATCTTCTGGGTTCTGGGAAATCCTAATGAAACAGAAACTACTCAAATGCTCCTGATCTAATGTTTACATGACCTTCAACTGCCAGGAAAATTGTTCAGGAGCAAAGAAAAACTCACTTCAGCTGAAATACAGGACTCTCTGACAAAATTGTTTCAAGATGAACAATATGTAAACTTTAGATCAGGGACATTTGGCTAGTTTCTAGTTGAAAAGTGTAAACAAATGCAACCACTAACCATGAGTGAAATAAAGGTCTTTGTGTTATCATTCATATTCTATGAAATGTATAAGTTTGCATACCCTGACATTCTGCCAGAGTATGTAAACTTTTGAGCACAACTAAAGATCCTGCATACTATATAACCCCTTTATATACTTCAATATAGTGATTCTCAACCAACCTGGCGCTAATGAAATGGTAAAAACTCCACAAATAATAATAATGCATCGGTTTTATATAGCGCTTTTCTGTACACTCAAAGACGCTTTACATGGCATTATTCATTCACTCCATACTTGGTGGTGGTAAGCTACTATTGTAGCCACAGCTGCCCAGGGGTAGACTGACAGAGGTGACAAAGATGATTGGAAATGGACTACATGTGCAGAAAATACTCTCATACTTTCTTTGTATTTGTTCGAAATGCATGTTACCATAGCGGGCTGTCATATCTATACAGTATTACTATAAATCTAGCATTTTACAACGTTTTGCCCAAGTGTAATAATATTTCACGGTCTCTATAGGTCCGAGGAAGCCAACAAGGCCTTCTCCGCAGCTGTCCAGATGCATGACGTGCTGGTGAAGGCCTGGGCCATGTGGGGAGATTACCTGGAAAATATCTTCGTCAAAGACCGGCAGCTCCACCTGGGCGTGTCGGCCATCACCTGCTACCTCCACGCCTGCCGCCACCAGAACGAGAGCAAGTCGCGCAAATACCTGGCGAAGGTGAGGACAGACTTCTACTGCGGCTGTGGGGTTTTATCTGTTGGACGGGTCGAGGCAAGAGGGGGTCTGGACAATTCACATGAATAGATATTGCCATAAAATTAATATTTGTACTGTTATATTCACCGCAACTAACCAAATATTTATACGTTTCCTTATTTATGAGTGATCACATGTTGAGCTAATACTTAAAAATCCAGAAGGTTGGAGACCCCCTGCTTTTTAATAGAATAGTATTTTGAAAAACACCATCGCAGCACCTGTTCATACACCTGTATTCTTCCTCCAAACCACTTGCTTTTTCTTAGTTTCCTTTCACTCTCAGGGTCACCGTTAATTCCTCAGCGCCTTGGCCCCCATTCACTTCATACATTATTGGTGCTGATGAGAAGAGGCGGCCATCTTCCCCCTGCTGCTCCTCCCCCTCTCTGCCAAACACACACACACACAGTCGTAATTTGATCGATTACCTGTGTAGCGGCGGTCTGCGGATGGGTTCCCACGCCAGATCAATGGTGGAGTGAAGGCCATGCGCTGGCAGAGAGGTTAACAGACTAATGGCCTCCCCTGACGCTCCTATCGCACGACCCTTCCCATGGCCTGACCTTTCTGCAGCAGTTAGTCTGATGCAACTCTACCTCCCATTTGACGGTGTTGGGGGTAAAGGAGTCGAGTGTCCTAACAAGCTCTCCACCATTTTACCTGCACACTTGTACAAATGTTTTTTCCATGGCCTTGGGAAGCACTTGAAAGCCAGCACTGGTGTTTTATAAATGAAGTTCTAGTTTTATCACGGCAGTGTAGTACTTGCACCATCCTAGGGCAGTAGCACCACGGCCAATTTAGCAGGTTTTCACACCGCTCCGTAGCGACTGTTTTCAGAAGTAACACCAGTGCATAACCTAGTGACTTCCTGGCCATCTCCTGCTGCTTTACAAAAGCTGCAAGTTGTGTTTTGAAAGTCAGCCTTGTAGTTTTAGCTAAATCAGAGCTTGTTTTTCTCCTGGTCGCTGTTAAGTTCATTTGGAATAAAATCGATACAAATTGTAATCATCCAGACGGAGTAAAACCTTTTGATGTTTTATGTTTTGGCCAAATTGCCCAGCCCTACACGATCCAAAACGTATCAACCAAATAGTCCTTAAATAGAAGAGATCATGTGCACCATGTGTGGCCTAAAAACAGCAGAGCATCACCTGTGCTTATCTAATGATTGTGACAGGTGTTGACATCAGCCATCTAGTGTAGTAATGGTCACTGTGACTGGTGCTACATCCCGCTCACACGTGTTGGTGAACCCTGTATCACTGCTGCCAGGCTGCTTTGGCACCGCTGTATCCTGATGGATGAAATGAGATGACCAGTCATTATCAGTAATTATACACAATCTGTGTTCCCTGGTTTGGCTGACTGTAAGAACCCTGCATGGTCGAACTGGGTTAATGTCTTCATCATGATGGAGCGCCACCAACTGAAGTCACATGGAAAAATCATCTCAACACTGGTCCCATTTTTAATGTTTTTTTTTATAAGTTTGCCAAGATTTGTTCAGTCCATGTTCATCCCTTTGTCCGCCAGCTCACTATTGTAGATGTATATATATTTTAATATAAGATTTTTATGGCTAATCATTTTTTTCAAGCCTTTGCTGATACGTGGGGCTGATTTTAATCATATTAACCATCTTAAACAATCATAGGAAAAGATTCTTCAGTCTTCATCTTTTCTGTATTAGTGTAGGACGTTTCGCTCTTCATCCAAAGAGCTTCATCAGCACTGAGCAAACGTGGACGCCAGAGGATTTTATAAAGACCAGTAGGAGGAGTTTATCTGTAAGTCCCACCTCTCTTTGTTCTAAAGGCTAGAAAGAGCACCTTTGTTGTCAGTATCAGTCTTGCTTCTTCTTTTTTAGCCTTTAGAACGAAGAGAGGTGGGACTTTACAGATAAACTCCTCCTACTGGTCTTTTATAGGGTCCACTGGTGTCCAAGTTTGCACAGTGCTGACGAAGCGAAACATCCTATGTTTAAACTAGAGAGTACAGATGAAGACTGAAAAATCTTGGCCTACGTTGGACAACTCCTGTACAACTGATAACTGACAGACAGCGTAAACAATGTGAAACAGTAATTGAAAATAAAATCTAAACACATCTTTTCCCCCCTGAATATCTACTGAGTACATGCCCCCCTTATATGGATCACATCTAACGCTGGAGGCTGGTGTTGAAACAAAGCTTCATGGAGCTCCCTCAGCCTGGAGGTCAGTGCGGAGGGAGTATCTGAGTAATGCACTGATCTACGCAGGATGAGTTTGAGAATCTCTGTTTGATGGCACCATTCAAAGTCCCGCTACTTTATCTGTAGCATTTCCAAATGAGGCCAGTTCCCAAGAAGACTGTCCCCAGCGCTCTCTAGGAGTTAAATATAGTTCATGAATCTAAATACTGCACAGCTTTACTAACATGATTTGATGAACACCTTTCCTCACCCCTCTCTTTTGTCGCCTACAGGTGTTGTGGCTGTTAAGCTTCGATGACAAGAACACCCTGGCAGATGCTGTGGATAAATACTGCATTGGAGTCCCGCCTATTCAGTGGCTGGCCTGGATCCCGCAGCTCCTCACGTGCTTGGTCGGCTCTGAAGGCAAACCGCTGCTCAATCTCATCAGTCAGGTACTTTTAATAAACCTCTCTGCGCACACTTTTATAGTCTATATGTCTAATCGCATTAACCTCTCATTTTTATTGGGCCATATTCTTAATAAAGTGCACCTGTCTTACATGCGTCGGTACTCGCGCACAAATGAATAGCCTTCTTCTTGCCTCCTATTTACCAAAATGAAACACTGGGATTCTCCCCACTGTCCCCTTTCCAGAAATTCATTAGCTTTTTCACAAGTCTCAGCCGAATTGGTTTTTAAATTATTTGTTCAAGAAATGATTATAAAGTTAATATTGTATGCATCCGCACTGCAGGAACCGAGCTGGTAATTAAACCAAGGACTAATTTGCTTTGCCTAATGGAGTATTATTTCCAGACAATTTGAAGTGGGTGATCTTCAAAGAGTAGTCTGCTGTGACAAACCGCCAAAGACCAGTATGGTGTCGAGGACGTGCCAGTGTGTGCAGCTGGATAAAAGACAGGATGAGCTGATTTGAACAGGAAGGAGAAGGCAAGGCGAGGCGCGCGCATGGCAGTGTGATCCTATGGTTTATATAAGGCTTATATAAACCATAGGATCACACTTTGGCACATTTTCCTTTATATTCTGTAATTGTGACCGGCTGGCATTTCTAAATAGGAGCACAGCGCAGAAGCCAGCCATGAAACAAAGTGACATTTTCGGGCCATCCATCTTCTCCCCTTCATTTTGGTGCTAATTAAGCCGTACTTGTTTCGCAGCTCTTGCACCCACTTGCTTAGCTCTGTGACTTGTATAAATGTACTCCAAAAAAAAAAAAAAACAGGAAAAGATATTAATCACGCACATGCCATTCTAAAGCTTGTGTTCACGATGTTTTAGAATTTGGTGTCATTATTTCAGATGCAGGGCAGGGGCCTCTCCTCTGTGGGTGATTTGTTACTTTTGAAAGAAATGTGCAAACACAGAATACACAGAAGTTGAAATCCTTGTTGGGGATTGCTGGATATTGCCTAAAGCAGACGTGTCATGCCAAATTGACTTGTAACATTGTTCCTTCATCAAAGCCGGTTGTATCTGGAGTTGCTTTATTCACACTACTTTGAATAATCCTGCTCATTTAGGCTTAGACAGACATCATTGATCCACAAGGGAAATTGCATCGTCACAGTAGCTCAAATAGTAATCTTAAAAACAACAACAAAAGGATACAATGTGCAAATAGAATAAAGAAAGAAATCAGAATATAGGTACTCTGGCATACATGTACATATCTGGGAATATGTACATATTTACAAAGATAAAATACTAAACAATGAAATGATAGGACTGTGAGATTGTCAATATACAATACATACAAAGATGAAGGAGATACACATGAATTCAGTGTAAATGAACAATGCACAATGAGCTATGACATCAAGGTCGTTTCTGCTGAAGCGCTTCAGTCTGTATTAGCCGGATTTTGTTATAAAATCTCATTAAAGGAACATTAACCTGTTCTCCATTTTTAAATCCCACTTAATCCAGCATTTGACTCTTTAAGAGAGCAATGTGTGTTCATCACGGCGCCATCAATTTGCTAGCATGCCATTAGCTGATAGCGAAAGCTTGTTTTCACCGTTTTATAACGTGTCATCCCAGAACACAGACTGACCAGTCCAGTATTTTACTCCTTAGGTCTTTTCTTTAATAGACATTAATCCAAATTTCAAAACACAAAATATAAATGCTGAGGTACCCAAAAGAATGTTTGTAAGCCTGAATTATGCACATGTCCACCTTAAAGTGCTCTAAACTGACCTATGGAACTGCATAATGCCAATACTAAACAGAATAGGAACGACAGGATGTTTGCCGGTGTTCGTTTCATGTGGGTAGACACAGTAATTACAGAGATATTCCGCATGAACCAGCTCAAAACATTTATATTTTGAGTTGAGCAGATTCTACCACACAATTCTATCCTGTAATGCAAAGCAATATTAACTACAGCCTCTACACCACGTAAAGGCAGCCTCTTCTATCCATAACCCTAATGGGCAGAAGGACCAAACCTGACTTTCTCTTCACCTTACGGTACGTAAAGCGGAGCGCCACATTTCGATGCACGGCGGCCTCTCTCTCCTCTTCTAGTCCTTGAATTATTTAGCACTTCTCTGTGGCGGCGCGATGTTTAAAAAACGTACGCTGAAATATTGATGAAGGTGCACAGAAGAGCGCCCGGGGACTGGCGGGAAGATGAATCAGAAGTTAACGCAGCGCCACAGCACCTCCATGTTGACGCACGGACACCTTTCTCCTCTCTCCTTGTCTAGCGCTTGCCCTCTCCCTCCTCTCTCTAAAAAAAAAAACAACAACCTAAGCCTCACCCAAATATGACTCCTCTCATCTTTACTGTGCTGAATTTGCTTCCTCTATGGCTTTTTAGTCCTCCTTTCATCTTTAACGTGCCTCTTAGTTTTCACTTAATATTATGATTTCCAGTTGCCCCTGAATCACTTTTTATTGCATTAGGCAGCTGCTGTTTCCCAGAAAACCAAGATGTGGGAATTAAATACTAATATAGGTTTTGGCAACTTGCAAATGACCAAATATTGTCATTTTATTTCAATAATTTGCACAACAAAAGCTACCAAGTACTAATGTCTGGAAAATTCTTAACAATTTACGATTCTCAGACTCACATTGACGAAACACAATAGTAGAAAATACAAAATAGCAGCACTTATGCTTTACCTTTCTTAATGTCAGTGAAAATATGAGTGGTGGTCACCATTATTAGCTGCGCATATGGCACCTGGAATATTTTATTCTATTGTGTTATTTGGTTTTGGAATAACTATTGTGATTTCTTTGCTTTTCATAATGAAATACTTGTGAATTAACCGTTAAGTCATTACTGAATTCATTAATATTAGTGTGTATTCAGACCAGGAAAGTCCTTTGGTCCGGACCAAAAGTGGACTTGTATTTTTTTCGTTTGGTGTGCTTCCTATTCAGACTGCGCTTTTTGCAAGTGAACTATATTTTGTAAACACATCCACGTGTGACGATCGGTGTCCCATTGGACAGAAATGACGAGGGCTGGTCAAACCAGGGACATTTGTCGTTTTCCTCTCCAAACCCCCGCTCTTCGTTAATGAGTCTCGTACCTTCATATAAGTTTCAATTTGATGCAAAGCCCCGCTCCTTCATTTTCTCCTTAAACAGCTGAACACGGCCGCATTGTTTGTAGCATAGTATTAATGTTAGCAGCGGCTAATGTTTCCTACGGTGGCTTATTAAGGCCAAAAAGGCGCATGTATCCTGGAGTTTGTTCGGATCGAGACTGTTTGTATTCACACATGAAGCGAGTCCGTTTTCCGAAGGGAACCGAGACCACCTGAAAAAGTGGGTCTCGGTCCGGTTTCTGATCCGCACCAGGATCCGTTTGTTTGTATTCACACCTGCATGAAAGGTCCAGACCAGTGTTGGAAATGAACCCTGGTCCATTTAAAGTGGACCAAACAGTGCAGGTCTGAATACACCCTTAACGAGTAATTTATCATGATCATGATGAATTCTGTGCACAGAAGATGCAGGAAAAGCACAAATCTTTTGTATAACCTGTATACCTTTTGTATAAACTTACAAACAAAATCAAACTCCTCATTAGTTCATTCATAATGAATTGGTGACGCAATACCAAGACTTTGTAAGTAAATTAATTACACATTTTGATTGGTTGATACTTCTTCTAAAAGCTGAAATATTTTATTTTAAGTAGTTTAATGGTTCCGATGCCTCCAGCTTTTATTTTGAATTTCTATGAAACAAACTTACGGACTGATATAGGATAAAATATACTTTCCTTTATTCTTTTGCTTGTTATAGCCGACGTGGACTTTTCACAATTCAACACCTCAGACCTGGCAGAGCTGCAGCGACCAAACACCTTTCTAACTTTCTTTACAATATAATTCCCACCTTCTATGAGTTTGTTGTTGTAGTTGAAACTTCAAACCTGACCTGACCCATGGAGGGCAGTGTCATCATCGGCCACACTCTTTTCAGTAACTCTCTCGTGACGTATGTCCCTGGACTCAAAGCTTCAAACACTGGAGCCTGTTTGAGCCCAGGTCTTTGGCTGTATCACTGTGATCTCTCTCCTCTCACCTCCGCCTCTGCTCACTCGCTCCGGTGTGCTCCTGAAGGGGAAGTCTTTGAAATGTAATCGCTGACCCTCTTTTATCTGCTAGGTGGGACGAGTGTACCCCCAGGCGGTGTACTTCCCTATTCGCACCCTGTACCTGACGCTGAAGATCGAGCAGAGGGAGCGCTACAAAAGTGGTGAGTCCTCACGAGCTGCTGGTCCTTACCATCTGAAAAACCCTATGATTCTATGTGTAATGGTAAAGGACCAAATTCTGATGCATCTGTTGTACTGTCCAATATAAAATGTGCACAAAATGCGGCCCTCAGACCAATTTTTGGTTGCCCACAAGCTTCTTGTTGAATTTACATACATCGCCAGTTATGATTTTTCCTGCAAGTTTAAAAATTCTACACTATAAAAGTAACACAAGTAACATCAAACTAAATACAGGTGTAAGGAAGGTTTAAATCTCTTAAATTAACCCAGTCAAATGTTTGACGGCGCTGGCCATCGATCTGTGGTACTCCATGCCGTATACAATTCAATATTATGCGGTCCTCGATGAAAAAGGTTTGGACACCCTGCTCTAAAGACGTAGAAGAAGAAGTAAAAACAGTTTTGATGTTGAATACTCACAAAAACTCATGTTTAGTAGTGTTTTCAGGGTTTCTGTGACTTTTCTGTGAATTAGATTTTATCTGGATGGATAACTAGCTTACTATGCTGTTCAAATGTGGTATAATGTGACCATACTTCATTGACATCTTCTGAAATGAAGAATAGCTTATTTCAAGTAGGAATTATTTAAAAGGAAATGCTTCAATTTTTCATGCATTGAGCAGTTGGGATTTTAGAAACTTTTTGTATATTATTCCCTCTACACTCAATTAATTAGATTTTTAGAATATCCCTCCACTCAAAGCTGCTTAAAATACATTAATATGAATATATTCAGTGCATATGTAAGTGGAGCATTCAGTGTTCTCTTGGCGTACCCCCATGTGCTGATGCTATCCTTATCCGCCCTCTTCTCCAGATGCCTCTGGGCAGCAGCAGCCCAGTTCGGTGGGAGCCCAGCCCCACTCCGGGGGCTCCGACCCAGGGCCCATCCGAGCCACGGCCCCCATGTGGCGCTGCAGCCGCATCATGCACATGCAGAGGGAGCTGCACCCCACCCTGCTCTCCTCCCTGGAGGGCATTGTGGACCAGATGGTGTGGTTCAGGGAGAACTGGCACGAGGAGGTGAGGAGTCACATAGGGCTGTCGGCCTTTGTCCCGCTGCGTGTTTCAGCGCCTCAGACAATAGGACAAGGTTTATCCTGAATCTGTGCTTGTGCGGAAGAAGCACAGAGCGCTGTGTCAGGCCACCTGCTCCTCCAGATGACCACTGACCAGAGCTGGCACAGTCTGTCTGCCCAACATCTGTCAAAGTACTTCATTTTTGAATAGCAATAATCAGCCTGTGAATAAACACAATTACTGCCTTATCCCAGCTATGCAATCAGCCAGGTCATTTTGATTTTCACCTGAACAATACAATCCACAGGTATAAGGCTAAGCGTCTGTACCTAATTTATATTCATATGTTTACTGTAAATGTACCTGCTGATCTAAGAGACCTACACGAGGACTGGCTCCAGATTCAACTAGGAGACCTATACAAGGACCGACTTTAGATTAGAAATGGACCTTCTCCTTTCACTCAATGGCCAAAGAAGCTCCAGAATCATAGGATCAGACGCCTGGTGTTAGGTACAGGGTAAACTAAAGTCGGATTGAGGAGGACAATACTGAAACGAATTACATGCATTCTATTTGACACCTTCTGCTTTATCGTCACCAGAATTAGGCCTGACATTCTCATTTAAAGAAGTGCTTTCACATAGTTTTGGCCTTGCTCCGCAGTCTCTCTACACAGTGTAACTCGGAGCCTGTGGGTGGAAAGGAAGCTGGCTGAAATGGAGGCAGCGCGAGCCGAAAGCTCGGGACAGGTGATGGATGGGTGCGGTGAGCGTGTAGGATGGGTCCAGGGATTAAGCTCCTGGAGTTTGTTGGTGTGTGCGCGCGAGGCTGTGATTATCTGTGATAGTTTGGGGCACTCGGCAGCAGCTGCAGGCTCAATGCTCCGTTCCACTGGGCAGACAGGGCCGGGCGCGTGCTGGGCCTTCATCACTTTCTCATCAACCTGAAGACGCACTGTTGGGACTATAGGCGGTGTTCTACATTCAGCCTGATATGACACAAGCTGCTTCTTTCCAAAACAATGCAATGTGTTATTGCCACTTTTTGACTCTGCAGGTGAAATGTACAGTAGTTTCTGTATTTATTTATGTTTTACTTTGTCTCAATACATTGCTAACAAGCATTGTCAACGGGGCTATATCCAGATAGGGATTTGATGTAGCTAAAATGGCTGTATATTGATATTTATTGCAATTCAAATCTTAGTTTAAGTGGAACCTGTAGTTCTCAAAGTGGAGTGCAGGTTCAAAGGTCATCAAACACACATTGGATTGGAAATTGGAAAGTATTTAAGAAAAACAATATCTAGCTCTGGGTCTCATTCCCTCCAAATTTACAACTCAAGCTTCCTGCCATGTACATGTAGCGCTGGAGGCATGGTTCTGACAGTTTGCTGAATGTCTCTCTCCACTCTTCATCCACTTTCACCCTGAGCTCTGAGCTATGAGCTATACCGTCAAAAAAAAAAAAAAAAAATCCTGTGAAAAACTGTTCCATCATTCACTATTACTTCATTTGCAATACTCCCTTTTTCACCGCAGCGCAGCAGTAGGAGCAGGCCGTGTCCTAGGAGGACTTTGTAAACTCGTACATTAATGTCAAGGCTAAAGTCCGTGTTGGGGAGAATACTTTGAAATTGTGTTTAGTTACAGAATACTGAATACTTCAGATACTAAACTTTTCTTGGGCGTTTTGATCATTTCTTGCCATGCATTATGAAGCAAAAAACCTGTTTACGCTTTTCAACTGGAAACTAGCCAAATGTCCCTGATCAAAAGTTTACATCAACCTAATTTTTCAGAGAGTCCAATTTTGTCAGAGTCCTGTATTCCAGCTGAAGTGAGTTGAACAATTTTCCTGGCAGTTGTTGAAGGTCATGTAAAGGTTAGATCAGGAACATTTGAGTAGTTTCTGTTTCATTATGATTTCAGAAGATTAAACTCTTAAGTTCTTTGGCAATAAATGGTTTCAGGCAACCACTAACCATGAGTGGGACAAGATTTTTGTCATTCATATTCTCTGAAAAATGGCCAAAACATTGAAAGGGTATATTCACTTAAAAGGTATGTAAACTAATGAGCACAACTGTACTTGAACGACTGCACTGGCATACAGTTGCTCAAAATGAGTATTCTATATACTTCTATGCCGTTACTCCCCAACACTGGCTAAAGCAGGGGTCTCCAACCTTTTTTACCTTGCAAGCTACTTTTGAGTAACAAAAATGGCAGCGAGCTACTTATACTTCAAAGAAACACGTGTAACTGCATGGGCCATAGGACTGACAAGATGATCATTCAACTCAATAAAAGAAAATTACAGTAGTTTCTGCTTTAGAAAGGTTGGAGATCCCTAGGCTAAAGTGTCCACAGCTAACTTAAAAAGCCTGAACACGAGGACCTTTTAATACAAGCATTAATATCAGGCCTTTTCATCCTTTTGTCCCTCCTCAGGTCCTGCGGCAGCTTCAGCAGGGCCTGGCCAAGTGCTACTCTGTGGCCTTCGAGAAAAGCGGCGCTGTGTCGGACGCCAAAATCACGCCGCACACCCTGAACTTTGTGAAGAAGCTCGTAAGCACTTTCGGTGTGGGCCTGGAGAACGTATCCAACGTGTCCACCATGTTCTCCAGCGCCGCCTCCGAGTCGCTGGCCCGCCGCGCCCAGGCCACCGCTCAGGACCCCGTCTTCCAGAAGATGAAAGGACAGTTCACTACAGGTTGGTCACAGCTTTTCTTTACTCTAGTATCATCTTTAGGCTGAGAACCACTGATCAAACAAATGTATTGCTTCTGGTTCTGTAGATACAAAGTGGGGGTACCAAGATGAAAAAAATAAGCCTTGCTGTTAGTTTATTGTACAGACTGTAGTGAAATAGAGTGTAGTCCTGTCTAATGTACTTACCTTTACAACAAATAAAATGAAAGTGGCTACAAGTCTGCACATCGGCCAGTGTGAAGACTAGACTGGTGTTAAAACAAACACCTCCCCCTGACCTTTCCCGACGCCAGCAACACATTTTAAACTTCCAGTCGCATAAAACCTGCTACAACATTATTAACCAAGTCGTCTTTTATAATAGCAGAGAGTCTATATCGGCTCAAACACATTCACACGAGGCACGGCTCTCCGGCTGCAGCTGGAGCCATAATATTGTGCAAAGTAATTATAGTTCGAAGCAAATGATTTAATTTGTGTGGGATGCTCGTTCAGTTCACCGGGCTGATGCGCTGTTTTTGCTCACTGCTTTTCCATAGATGGCACTCTCACCTCACAGCGATATGGTCCACTGTTCGATTCCCCAGACAAAAGAGAAAGTTGGTTTTATCTGGACAGGGGATTAAAGTTAAAATCCCGTGGACTGCCTTTTTAATTCAAAACCAATTTCTAATTACAGTTTCTAAAGCTTTTCCCTTTGTACTTTGCTGTTTGATGTGACTGATGTGGATTTGGTAAAATTTATATCAAAGACGTATTAGATGATGCTCTGGCTTTCTAGTGTTAAATTAATTTGCTTAACATTTCATGAAGTGTTCTGGTCATGTTTGTGCTTGTGAACAGAAGTCTGTGATGTGGGACTGCTTTAATGAGCTCTTTCGGGCTCAAACAGGACCGGTGCAGCTCTGGTCTGCCTGGTTTTGGATGTGAAGTCCATGTTTTAGACGTGTGAGGGAGTTGATGTGAGCCCACGGTCCTCTGTGTGGTCACTGCCTCTCACTCCCACAGACGGCGCAGGCATGTTCTCTAAACTTGCCCGCACAGTTAACAGCCCAGTTTCTCTTGTTCATTGCTTTTTCTACATAGCTCTCCTTCCTCCCCGCTGCCGCTCCTGCGCCACGCCTGTGCTTTTCCTCTTCATTGGTTTTCAAAGTGGCCCATAGAGCTAATGTGTTTGGCCCTGGGACAGGCAAGGACAAGGAGGGGGGATGAAAAGCAGCTAGGGAGAAAATGATGCCTTCACTTACAGAGATAATATAGGCAATAAGGAGCTGAAAAGCATAAAGAATCATACAAGAGCGTAAAAGCGTGAGCGGATTTACGGCGAGGAAACAAAAGGACTCCAGGCAGGTGTCATGGTATTAGTAATCAAAGCCCAGCAGCGGCCTGGCACAGTGAGCGGAGTGTGTGAGAGACTTGGAGCTGTCATGACTCTTCCCACATGTTGTTGTGCCAGTTGTGTGCCAGGCGTCCCGGGCGTGTGCTGTGGCCCTTACTGCCCCCTCGGTGACACTGGGCCACACGGACCACACCACACACGGTCCTCTGCCTGGAACGAACGGGCTTTAGAGCTGCTGAGTAGCCAAGCTCTCTTCTCCCGCTTAACGTTAGCGCTCACTGCTTTCACAGGGTTTGTGGGCCGTAAAATATGGGTTTATGTGTGCACATATAACATTTGGCAGCAGGGAGGCATTCAAATCCAATTACAGCCAATGCTATTTGCATGAGTTACTGTTTTAGCAATGGATCTGTTCCAGAGACTTTTGTCATGAGTGTCTTTTGACAAAAGCACCCATTTCTGGCGTTGGAAATGTGTGTCAGTTTAAGTACCATTTCCCGCACAATAGTCCGCATATTTTAAATTGATTTTACCGCCTTCCCACAGTCATATTTTCATACCATGAGCTTTAAATGTGTACTTTCACCGTTTGAAGTCATTATGCCCCGTGTCCCATTCATTCTGCTAATCTAACCTTGGGAAGTCAAAGCCCGCTCATCCCCACACGCAGTCCGTTACGGGAGAGTTTGTGGGGGAACAGCGGCGCTCTGAAGGTGGCCCAGCGGCTGAAACATCATTTAGAGCTGCGGTGCCCCCCCCCCTCCCTCTGTCAGCGGGGCAGGTAGGGCCAATGCACTAACTCTGAGTTTCACACAGGTCACAGAGCAGCCTGGCTATTTTCCTCACATTTTCTCTCCGCATCCTCATTCCCCGCGAGTCACAGAGCAGGGGGCAGGGATGAGTTCAGGGCAAACGAAAATAACTCTGGCTCTCTCGCAGTTACTTTACAAGGCTGCTGTTGGACTCCACTGCTGTAAACAGTTAGGCATTGTGGATGTGAATTGGATCAATGCCACTAAGCTCTTCTTCTTTTGCACAGATGTAAGTGAAAGTGTTGGCTAAAGGTGTGGAACTCTTCAATAATTTAGCGATATATTGTGGATTCTTGAAGCCGAGCATGTGCCACTTTTACCCATTTGAAGACACTACACTTAAATGGAGCTGAACTGTGGTTGAGTTGCATTTTCTGTTTCACTGTTTCAATCCCCCCCCTTCCTACCGGGTCAGGTGAATTTCAGACAGACGAGGCACGCCGATCCGAAAAGAACATTGGCTGTTTTTAAAGGCCTTATTTAAAGTATTAGGAGGTCTCACTCCGGACGAAATTGAACAACTTTGAAACATCACAGCCTTGCAGCTTCGTGGATCCATTATAAGAGGTGGTACAACGGGGCGCACTGTAGGCAGGTGTTGTGCGTTCATGCTACAGATGCCCCGCAGCTTTTGCTCTGAAATGGAAAAGCGGCTTGGATCCTCCCCTTCAGTTATTGTTTACTCCCGCTCATCACAATATGTTGGGCAGCGTATGAACTGTGACTTTTAGAAGGGGATTGTGCCTTGAGGGAGCTCCTATAGAGCATTAATTGGATGCGATCACCCCAGGATGTTTTCTCTTCCAATTATTGTAAACCAAGAACAATGCCCTCACTCCTGAAAATGGAAATGTGTATGATTCGAAGTAGTTTTTCAAGTAATGCAAGTAGTATTGCTAACAGTTTTATTTTCCTAGTTTTAGTAACGCTTTAGTAAAGTTAATCATTAAGTGTGCATGATACAAACATCAAATAAAGAAACACATTTGGTATAGAATGATTTTTGAGGTCTTTGCTATTGTGAGGCATTCATTGGTAATGGGCTTTAGTGGCATACATACTGAAATACATTCTGTTCCAGCAAAATCAACTCTTTAGAGCTTTTAAGCATGCCGTCCCCACATCAAAAACATAGATGTATTTGGAGCCACTCGCATGTTTGAGTAATCCTTGCGTCTTCCCCAGTGGCTATTTTTAGCACCGCAGCAGCAGCAGCTCAGCAAAAGCACTTCCTGTTCCCCATAGCTCCTCCTCCCCACATATCCAGGAAAAGCTTTCGTTACCACCTCTGGCAAAGCTTGTCCTTTCATTGCTAGTCCCAAAACTCTTATTTTATTCTACATAGAAAACGGATAGACACTTTATTGATCTCACAATGCCACTCTCTTCTTCGTGAAAGAAAAATGAAAGAGTATTGCTAACATACTTTACAATTAAACATACACAAATGGGCCGGGCAGTGAAGGAGGGGCTTACGGAGAGTGCCTTGATGAATCAGGAAGTAAGGCCATGGTATTTGTATTTTGTGAAGCCGTTTTTAGATCAATATAGCATTTTAGATAATTACCAAATACCTGCAAAAAGTATACCCCCTATTAGAAACAAATAATACATCTATTCCAAAAGTAGATAGTTGCTATAGTTGTATATACAGTACATATTTTCTACTCCTTACAGCATATCTAAGGAGCAGTTCTTTTGAGCACTTTTTTATTTATTTATATACATTTGGTTGCGAGACCTATCTGACCAACCGCGCCATTTTTGTCCCAGGAATGTAGGTTTTCACTACTACTCTCTAGGTCACGGCTGTCCAAACAAGCTGCTCTTTGTATCTCCGGTGTGTAAATAAAGCCAGCGCAAACACCCAGCCCTCCCTTTAATTAATCTTGCCTGTTAGTGGTCGCAACTTTGGTCCTAAAAATCCCCCCAAAACTAATATTAACGTTTGACTCTTTACATAGCCCGTGTTGTTTTGAGCCCGCTTTGAGATCCATCCCCGGTGTTTGCCGCCTGTCTGTGTTTTTGAACCCCCGCGGCTCATAACCTTAGAGGGTTAGTGAGAATCAGTATTTATAGTTCATGTCCGGAGGGGTGTAGATCTGGAGGAAGGTGGATATTGCGCTTTCAAAAACACACCTGGGAGCCACCCTCTTGCGTTGGGGTCTTGTGCTAGCGGTGAATACCCGGCTGAAGGGCATTTTCAGGGCAGGGGCAGAAATGGAACATGTTTGTTTTTCATAAAGCTCTTTCTCTACAAGTGGTTTATCCTTTAGTTTGTGGTTTATGCAGAAACACGAAAATATTAGAAGTCTGTAATCTTTCTCTTTCCAGACTTCGACTTCAGCGTTCCCGGCTCCATGAAGCTCCATAACCTAATCTCCAAGCTCAAGAAGTGGATCAAAATCCTGGAGGCCAAGACCAAGCAGCTGCCCAAGTTTTTCCTCATCGAAGAGAAATGCCGCTTCCTCAGCAACTTCTCTGCGCAGACGGCCGAGGTGGAGATCCCCGGGGAGTTCCTCATGCCCAAACCCACGCACTACTACATCAAAATCGCCAGGTACAGTCCTTTCCTCCGCGAGCGCACTCGCGCTTAGTCAGCAGAGTGGTAAATTAAAGGTAGCTACGATCTACAAGCTGCCAGGCAAATGTGGCATGAGAGGAAATGTTAAAATGGCCGGAAGATGTGATGAGCCAGAGGTTGTTTTTACATGTTGGGTTTTGCTTGCCCTTTAACTGCATCATTTTTATGTTTGTAATATAGCCTTGTAGTGTCACTAAAGTAAAGGACAAAGATGAATGAAACAGCCAGTCCATTGACCACTTAGCTGTTTGTTGTTCCTCATTGTGACATGGGGCCAATGATCTGCATTTCCATAACTTAAACCAGGGGTGGGCAAGGCTTTTTTATATCTAGTCAAATTGATAGGGGCCAAGCTCAGCCACTGTAGCCCAAACTTAAGCACCATGTCCTATAAATACTGGTGTTGTACACCACATTGACCCATTCCTCCCCAGGATATTTGTATAGGAAATGCCTATGGTTTGTATGTTTAAGGTGTTTGATGTCTGTGTGTGATATTTCACAAAATTATTTTGGTTATTTGACCCTCTGGCCTTCCCTTGAATACAACTAATAACTCTAATCTAATCTTCATACAATATGTAGTAGCTCAAATACTTTGGAGCTGCTCTTCAGCCAGCTGGACCTTTGCAAAATACTGCAGTTAGCAGAATCTTGCTAATGCTAGCTTCAACCAATCACAGCTGGGACAACTTAAGTCATGAAATAATATTGTCCACTGTTGAAGGTCTCTGTGTTTGTAATTTAGTTCTTGAAATACTGTAACAGATTCACTGATGTAACATATTTGCAGTGCATTAAAGGTCAGCTCATTTTACGTTGGAAGTTGTCTATTAACTTGTAGCCATGTTCTGATCTCTGATTGATCTATGTGCTGTTACCATCAGAGCGTCGGGACTGTGTGCCTCGCTTTAACAGTATTTTCTTCAGTCCATCCTGAAACTGAATGAGGAGCTTAATTCATGAAATCAAAGTGTGTAATGGCGAGCGGACAATTGCTTTTCATGTCTCTGTGAAATGTCCTGTATCTGTGTGATGTCGTTGTCTTTGTGTGATGTCGTTGTGTTTGTGTGATGTCCTTGTGTTCATGCTGATTCGGAGCTGCTGAGCCTGCAAAACAAATTTCAGATCTCTGCTCTGACAGAGTATTATCTAATGTAACAAAGACACTTTTTCTCTCACTGCAAACAATTTTATTTTCATAATCAACAAATATGTCATCTACAAACATACTTTTGTGAACCTCTCCCAGTATTGGTTGGTATCTGGTATCGGTAGATACTCAAACCCCAAGTATCGGTATCAGAAGCAAAAAAGCTGGATCGGTGCATCTCTAGTTCTGAATACAAGGGAACCAACTTTTGGACATAGTTTTATACAAATATGGACATAATTATTATTTTGATAGTCGCAACCATGATTTGTTTGTTGATTGTGCTATATCAGCATTTTTGTTGAACCACAAAGAAAACCTATTCGTAACCATCCTTCTCATGACAGTTTAAAGTTCCAACACGACCATTTGTCTTTGTCTCTCCAGGTTCATGCCCAGAGTGGAAATAGTGCAGAAGCACAACACGGCCGCGCGGCGCCTCTACATCCGCGGCCACAACGGTAAGATCTACCCCTATCTGGTGATGAACGACGCCTGCCTCACAGAGTCCCGCCGCGAAGAGAGGGTCCTGCAGCTGCTCCGCCTCCTCAACCCCTGTCTGGAGAAGAGGAAGGAGACCACCAAGAGACACCTATTCTTCACTGGTAATAGACAAATGCATCATACAGAAGGAGTGCTTCTCAAGCCTTCGTCTAATAAACAGCTAAATAAAAAAACACTACTGCAAATCTACCGCATTTAAAGGCTCCTGACCAGAGTCCCGGCGCTTTAAGACTCTAAATTGACAATTGGCAGCACCATCTTCACCAGTCGTTCCCTGAATGTGTCCCTTTGGCTCACTGAAAATTTCTATTGGCTTTCAAGCACGATTTCCTCTGGTCATTCCCCGGTGGTTCAGCTCCACCCAGATGTTGGACCACTCTCCATTTACACACTTGATTGGTTTGTTTAAAAGGAAATCCGGACAGGGAATTCCCCGCTCCCCTCCAGCTCATTTCCCCCCAACCTGAATGGCTGCCGTAAATTGGCTTTTAGGTGCCAGTGTGTGGAAATGTTCAGAGGGTTTCAGCCATGTGAATTTATCTGCAGGGTTAAATGTGTGATACTTTGGGATACCTTCTTCTTTCCAGTGCAAATGTTTTTGGTTTTCTTTTGGTGAATCTTGTTTTTTCTTCACATTTCTCACCGTCTCTCATCCCTCTTGCCCCTCTCCAGTCCCCCGTGTGGTGGCTGTGTCCCCTCAGATGCGGCTGGTGGAGGACAACCCTTCGTCTTTGTCGCTGGTTGAGATCTACAAACAGCGCTGCGCCAAGAAGGGGATCGAGCACGACAACCCCATCTCCAGATACTACGACCGCCTGGCGACCGTACAGGCCAGGGGCACGCAAGCCAGCCACCAGGTGCGCCCACAAGCCAACATGAAGAGTTAATTTGTTTCTGCTTGTATTGTTTTTACATTTTCCCACATCTGTCACTCCCTCAGGTCTTGCGGGACATCCTGAAGGAGGTCCAAGGGAACATGGTGCCTCGAAGCATGCTGAAGGAATGGGCTCTTCACACCTTCCCCAACGCCACGGATTACTGGACTTTCCGAAAGATGTTCACCATCCAGCTGGCCCTCATTGGTCTGGCTGAGTTCATGCTGCACCTCAACAGGCTGAACCCCGAGATGCTGCAGATCGCTCAGGTAACGCCCACCGAGGTGTCAAGGGCAAAGGCCTCTGAGGCGGTGGCTGATCTAATAGATATCCACACTCATAGATGCATTAAGAGATCACCATTACCCTCTCCATATCTGCTCGTATGAATT
>OMNZ01017155.1:0-27502 GCA_900303255.1 Lesueurigobius sanzi
AAGGGCGAATTTTTCTATTTGAATACTTTTCTACTGTGAATGTTACACTTTGAATTTAGTCAGTTGTATTTGATGGATTGAAAAATAATAAAACAAATATTTAAAAGGTGAAATTTTCAATTTGAATGTAAAACACTGAACTGAAAATTAAGTGACTGAAGTTTAGAGACAAAAAAATTCAAAGATGGTTTTTCAGTGTTAAAAAAAAATCAAAGCGTGAAATTCAAAGACATTTAAAATTCACAAAGTGACGACACAAAAAATCTTCCATAAAATACACACAGAAAAGAGTCACTTTATCAGTGGTGGATAAAATCTGTCATTAATTAATCCCTCATTATATACCTAGTATTATGTATGTAAGAAAACACAGATTGCAGGATAAATGGATGCAAATCTAAATAATTTGTGAGCAGAATCATGGAACATGAATTTGGAAACTATATTGTACTAAAACGTATGTGTCAAAGGACGACGATGGCTTGATTTTCACCTCTTCAAAATGAAGGACAGGCTTCAAAATGTTCTGTCAGAACTCAAAATTGCCTGTCATTGAATTTTCAGTTAATGTAACCTGATAAATATATACGTTAGATATATTGATATAGTACTCAGTGCCAAATCTTCTTATAATCCTACTTTTTAATTCTCCCAAAGCACTCTTGTCTCTTGTTTCTCTCTTGTGTTTTGGTTGCCTTTGTTCCCTTTAACTGTTCTTGCTCACCTCGTCCCTCCACTGCTCTTCTTTAGTTTTCTGATGTGGTGTCACAGAGCAGGGCAGGGCGACTGGGGTTCTCTCTGAAGCCCCAGAGGAGCGCCAGGGAAAGTTGAACACTCCAACAGATGGAGTCTATTGTGTGAGACTGAGCTGGGCAGAGTGTGTATGTGTATGTGTTTAAGCCTGTGCTGTGTATTGTACTGCATGCCTCTGGGAGGTGTGGGGGAGGAGGGTGCTGGCGGTTTAACACAAGATGTTTGAAAGCTGTTGGGCTGACAGTGTGTCACTGGCCGGCCTGGTTAATAGAGTCTCCTGGAATGTCCTGCAGTTTTAATGAACCTTGAGCCAAAAGGCCTAATGAAGCATGCTCTGTTTGCCAAAAGAGTCCCTGAGCCTGACCCGGATGACCCACACCACTCCCACGCCACTTCAGGAGGTCTCCATGGTGACACTCTATAGAGTCCACTGGGCTGGAGACATCAACAAAAGAAGGAGCTAGATTATAGTGAAAAGTGTGCGGCTTTGGACAAAGAATGTCAGCTCATGTGCTGCATATGTTTAAATATGGAGGTGCTTTCACCTTTTGCAAGACTTTAATTCTTCTCATTGCCCTGTCTTGTTATTCTGACAAGAAAGGCCATTTAGCAAAGTGCTTCTAGCTCACAGCCAAGGAAACACTTTTTAACAAGCACCTTCTCCTTGTCAGTATCCAAAAGATGCACAGAGCAGGTTCTCCCCTGAACACAAGCGTGCTCATGAGGACTTTAACTATCCTTTGTTCAAGCCCAGCCAGAGCCTCATTATTCAATAAATACAAACTATAGCATTGGCTGTGCACATGAGAGAGGCTTGTTTGTCTTGGTGTGTGCATGAATAAGTATGTGTGTGTGTGTGTGTGTGTGTGAGGGTGTGTGTGTAACGTATGAGTTAAGGACTAATAAAGTGCAAGGCACCTAATTAAACAGTCTTTGTTTATGTTCTATAGCAGTGGTATAAACTCAGCGGGAACAATATGGGCTAGTGCACCAGGTCACAGTGCTCTCATTTGAGTAACTACAGACAAAAGCTATGAGAGGGAAGGGGCCAATCTACTTCAAAAGAATTTCTGCTTAATTGCAAAAGAGCTGCTTACCCTGGGCACATTACTAATTCAAGACAGTAGCGCCTCTTATTTTTTAAGTAAATAACCTTTCCTTTGGGAAAGCAAGAGATGACATAACTATATGAAATCATTTCCTCATTACATCTTGACACAAAGCTTAACAGTTGACAAAACAATTCTGGACTCAAATGATGTGCCCTGAAGCCTCACTGTGCTATTAAAACAAGCCTTTTCTACAATAACAAGCACGGACATGGAACAGCTCCTTTACTGAGAGAGCACCTCAGTGCACAGTGATGACTGGACTTTTTTAATTATTAGTGAATCAGTCCTCCACTCCTCCCTGACATCCCCTTTAAGAAAACAGCCAGGCAAACCTGAAAAGGCCAATCAGCACTGTTCCGCCTTTGCATTCCTGAATCTTGCGCTCTAATGGTGCCATTCATTATAAGTCTTATTAAAACAAACAGACTTTATGATATAATAACAAATAAGTCTGCCTGCACATACAGTCATAATGGGCAGAAATGAAAAGTGCCAAAGAACACTACATTACCTCTGTAACCTGCTCTCCCACACACATGCATGCACCCCCACCCCTGCACGCTGATGGACTAATCAAGGTTATTTAAATGAGCGTGCAGGCTACATAAACAGTGGAAACGGTAAAGTGCATTACCGGCTGAACGTGCCTCTACATCCCTAAACTCAAGGTGGTGAGGGAGGCTGGTCTGGTGGGTGGTGCGGGCCCATGTACATAGCTGTAAGCAAATGTTCACTATATACGAATGTTCAAGGTCCACAAGATGTAGATAGTCTCTAAAGACATCTCAGACTCACATTAGAATGATGATGCAATCAAATAACATCCATTCTTTCCGTTCGTCTAAGTGGCTAAAATACATGGAAGAGAGCTTTCTATCATAAATAATGATTTCAAGGCAAGTCTCTGCGAAATTGTGCAGTCTGACTTTTGACTGCTATGATCAATGGAACACAATACAGTTTTTGGCATTTTTTGTCAACTCATTTTGACAAGGTTGGTTCATGAATATATTGCATGCAAAGTTGTGATTTATTTTTGCTCCATTTCTGCCTTGCACTGAGACTGTGTCCGTTTGACTGCTGGGTCCGGACAGAGACTGGCCTATCAAAATACACAGTGGTATCTTATGAACTCGTTGGACATATTCAACAAACACTGAGCATTTTTTCCATTTGTTGAATTTCACTGGAAATCTGTTTAGAAACAAGAGTCTCTGAAGATAGGAAGGTGTCATTGGTTTTTAGGTGTGCTGTCAGCCTGGCCACACGAACAAACTGGTATGGGCTGCAATTTGATCCTGGATTGTTCCGCATTATGGGGCTCGTTGCTTGCCAGGTGAGGTGCTGCATTAAAAGTTCATTAAAAATGAAATACCATGGTGTGTGTGTGGCCCTATGGACTGCAGGCCTGCGTATCAGATTTCTTTATGTTCCAATGGACACTGTAGACTTGAGATCTGCTTTAATAGAAACCTTCCATTGGTGTAAGTGACCAGTACAGCACTGTCATGAGTCATGTGCCCGTGTCAGACCTACTCTATGAACCACAGTTCTGTTGCTCTGCTGGAAACCAAGGACCTGCCTTAAAATATATGACTGGAAAGGAATTCAGGAGTGAATATGAGGTCATAATAACTGCAGGATTTTTTTTTCGCTTCAACATCAAAGTGTTTTAAGAAAAAGTTTTGAGCAGAGCAGCAATAGTGGAATAGGTGTGAGGAACAGCACCATGTTAAAAAGTAGTTCCTATACAGTCTTATATAAGAACACATACAAGTACTTTAGCTCTGTATGCTGATAAATCTATTTTAGTTTTATGGTGTACATTTGTGCATTTCAATTATTCCTGTATATTGCTCAAAGACATTATGTGGATCAAAATGTTGCGTTGGGGGAGTTGATGATCCAGAGTTAAAATTTAGTGTGATCTGCCTACATTGGTGAGAGACCCCTCAGTGCATGCAATCCATCTGCTCATTGATTAACGGTTATGGGAGTGTGGAAATGTGTGGTCAATGTATGCCATATGGGCCCAGGCCTGCACCCTGTTTATTGTCAAAGGGCTTAGCATACTGTATGTATGATGGACTTGGGTCTTTTCTTGGGCAAAGCTCACAACTATAGTTTAGCATCTACGTAAATTATGTGTGCTAGTGATGCACAGGTCAATTATCATTTGGTCATGGAGCGGGCTGGGGCGGGTCAAAATAGACGATATCCTCCGCTCATCTCCGCCATACCCAATAATCCCCTGTGTCCACGATCCTCTGTGCGTGAGTTTGATTTACCTGTGTTCGCTGCCTGGGGACGAGACGCACGGCAGTCCTGTTCACTTTGGAAAGATTACAACCTAACATTTTTTTACCTGACAACTCCTTAAAAGGACTCAAACGCAAACAAAAGAAAAACTTACACAAAAACGTAAAAAAAACATGCACTTACACTTGTGTACCCTCCCCCATATAGCCCTCAACACACACAGACACATCCACTCAAAGCCAGCCTTTCCCCCTCTTAAGTATAATCATACATATGTATAGAGCTGCTAGACACAACAATATCTTACACGTGGGATCTGCGTGTTGAAAAAAGCCCTGACCACTTACTTGCAAATACTTACTTTGAATGGTTTATTTAGCCTATTTATGTTTCAAATCTGTGTCCGTTTGAACTTGAGCACATTGAGTCTATGAAAAGTCAAAAGTTAAATTAGGTGCAACTCTTTATATAAAACTACGCCGTGGCTGTCCACAGAGTTTGGTGGTTCAATCCCACCTCGGCCCAGTGCACACTGTTGTTGGATTCTTGTACACTTGGACACTCTTGGACAGACCCAGGACCATTAGACCCTTATCTATGTGCTTTGAGTGATTGACGATGCTTCCAGCCACAATTACATCGGTCTATTCCTGGGCAACTGTTGCTCCGTTACCATTAAGACAATGGATTCAAATGCATGAAAGTGTTCAGAAAATTTATTTGGAAAAGTAAGGTGGGCTACATTCTAATAATCATTATTAATTTATTAACTTGTCCTAAGCCGTCTATAGAGGTGGGGGATATCAGCAAAAATTAATATCTCGATATTTAGTGGACTGTCTCAGTAACGATAAATCAAACGATATTTTTGCAAACCATCAAAAATGTGCTGGTAAATGTATTCATTTAGATCGCTGTCATCAAAAGGATAATTATCTTGAATAAACTGCAGAAAAAAGAAAAATATTATACTTTTTGCGAGATTACACATCAAATACACCTCAATCTAATCAGTTTTTGCCGATTTTTGTTAATTTCTTGACTTTGAAGAAGTACTCGATATTGTAAATTTACATATCTGCATATAACAACAGTTTGGATATTATCTTGTAGATGATATATCTCCCACCTCTATCCATATACCATTTTTATTTCAAATTTTAAAGCACAAAATAAATATCACCAGTTTTACTGTGGAGTATGAATTCTCTTCTTGGAAATGCAGCGTCCCGGGGACCATATTAGCTTAGTTCACGATCGTGTTTTCTTTGTTCTGTGAACTGTTTTGCGTCAGTGAAATGTGTGTAATTGTAGCTCTGTTTTAAAACAGCAAAACTAATCTCAGCTGTGCCATTACTCTGCACTATAGTTGACACTGCGGATCCATTCAGTTCTGTACGGACAACTTCTACAGCGGAGCGAGGACTGGGGCTATTTCATTGCGCTGTGTTTTATTGTAGTGTGAAAGTGCATTGGGGACAGCTATTGGATGAATCAACGCTACCAAATTGAACTAATTGCACTGTTGCCTGCCCAATGGACCCAGACGTGGGCTCAGGAGAGCGCAGAGCGGAGAGTGCAGAGTACATTACTGAATGAGAGTAATTGCTAGCACCTGTGCCTGGTCGGTTGACTCTGCTGGGAATTTCAGGCCGACACTAAAGAGCAAAGGCTGCGAACATATGGGTGTGGCAACAGGAGTCCAGCGTTTCCTCCCATTCGATCTCACATCCAGAGAAATGGAGTCTGACGGTTGGTTGGGGGAGACGGAGTCAGACTGTGTAGTTTTTAGGTTAAAAACGTTCCAAAAAGATCTGTTTTCAATTACTGCGCCATTTGCCTTTACTTACCTGAAACACAATATTACAGAGGGGTAACAGTTCGTAAATAGCATTAATGTACTTTAGCTGGGCCTGTCACATTCAGTTGGTATCATACTAAGATGCTTTCTGCAGACCTAACCACTGAGGAGTAGCTCCATCTTTTCTGCAGTCATGATTTTGCTATTGCTAATGCAATTGCTATTAATGTGTGGCCAGTTTGGGGCTTTGCTGCATAGCCGTAGACATTTGGAGGACATGTGTCAATATCTGGTGCTCCTAAACGGCACCAATAGTGAAGTCAAAGAATTAGTCAAGTATTGTATTTAGCAGTTAATTGACTATGACTTAGGTTGATGCCAAAATAAAGAACTGGGAAAGTTTCTGCAAAAAATACTTAACCTGTGAAGTCATATTCATATAACTTCAGTACTTTTGGAAATAAACGCTTTAGTAAACACAATAAAAGGTCGGTTTGGCTAAAGCATATAGAAGAGGTCTATATTAAAAGCGAGAGAGTGACCAGGGCGTCCAGGGCAGAGCGATATGATCTGTCTCAGTGTGGACACATCTGTGCTCCATGTGGTTCCCCCCAAGCTAACACAAGTTACATGTGCAAAAAACACACTTTAAACAAACACTATATTGGCTCTGTTCTCATTAAAATCTCCAAATAACTATTCTCTATCCACAGGCAACACTAGACAAGCTGGACAAAAGTTTATATTTAGAACTTTATTCATTCTAATAATTATTGTGGTAGTCAGCTCCATTTTGTATGTGCCTGTGTAACTTTTATTGTGAAAGGGAGGCTGCTTATTGCATTTGGCAACATTCTGTACAATAATTATCTAACAGTGTTTAGTGTATTTGCATACTCAACTTTTTTCACCTACCAACCATCTGTTCAACTGTGACATCTACCTGTGTCCTCAGAGCTTACAGCTGCTGCAGCACACACACCAGGCTGCTTCACTTTGTACTTTTCCTTTGTTTTCTTTCTCTTCTTGTTTGCGACCTCGCCTTCATCGATGTTACACCTTCTGCTTGTACCTTTGTTAAGGTTAACACATCTCTCCGGGGCTAAGATGTACTGCGTCTTATGTGCAAGACATAACAAAGAAGGCACCATCTGTAGAGTTTAGAGTATGTTTGTGCACATATAGCAGGAGGCATGTTGCCATCCCCTCTGACCTATTGTTTTGGAAGGGGATGATCCTGCTCCCCTCCCTTGGATGTTGGGGAATAGTGCACAGTCTGGCTAATATTTAACTAATGACTCTGCCTTCCCGACTGGAGCGCCCTCCTCTCACCAACTGGCAGACCTGAGCCATCTCTGCAGTGGGCGCCACTGAAGTGTGGCAGTGTGAAATAGAATGTGGAGGGATGGGGCTGTGCACAGTATCTGGGGAGAGGGCTAGGGAGAAAATAACTGTTGGAGAGCCATAAAGGAGTTGTGAGTGAGGGAGAGATGGATGCATTGTGTTGTGTGGGAGGCCAATGAGTCCAGCAGTCTGAGAGAATGCCATATGCTACCTTGAGGCAGAAAGGATCTAAAACAAGGAAAGAGAATTAGACAAGAGTGGCTGGTTTCCATCAGCGCTGATATTATACGTGTCCAGCCTTCACATTTCTTGTCGAAAAGTACACTTATCCCCCCTGTGTGCCCTATAGATGCTCTGCACCCTAAAGACTCCGAGGGAAATGGGAGGAGGGGCTGAGAGAGGCAGTGGAAGGGAACCAAATATGAGTGTAGGGCATAATTAGATAATGAGCTGTGTTTGTCAAGAGCAGTGTACAAAGGGAAAAGTGTAATTTGGAGAGACTTAATAATACTTGTGTGAGATGAAGGGGTGTTGGGTAGTGTTGGGGGCATACAGAAACGAGAAACTCAGGCCCTGATTACTGTTCTGGTGCCAAAGCGGCTCCAGCCCTGTTGCTGCCAGCCAAATGTAGTATTAGTCACCTCAATAATTAATCACCCTGGGAGCATGTCGCTGCAGCCATGCACTGACCCATTTCTATAGCACTTTTTCCTTCAGTGACATACCCACAGAGCCCTGTGCACTGTGCCTTCATTTAGTGAGATGGGGGTGCAGACCCAAATCCTCTGGGTCAAGCCTGGTCATTTATTAGCCACGTTTCTCAGGAGAAATAAAAGTAATCTTGCTGCTCTTCTCAAAAGCAGAAACCATGCAGGGAGGGAGCACAACAGTGTCGGCTGTGGCCCAATGGGCTCCCTGACTGTCTGTCCTGGTGAAATATGAAGTCCATATGTAGGACGGCCATGTGAAAAGAGGACCCAACAGGGCTCCTTCAGGCTTTGATGCTCATCACCACAAAAGCAGATGGCTGTGTCCTGCGCTTTTCAAGTTTTTTTTGCAACAACCCCCCTTTTTCTTTTATCCATCGCTATACGGCCTATTAGCCCCCTGCCTGTCATGGTCTAGCAGCGCTTGCTTAGCCCCCAGGGGGGCTTCAAGAGCGATGGAATGAAGTCAAGCTTCCCCATTGACACAGGTCTCACTGGATGGCTTTGAATAGAAGTCAACCGAATGAAAAGGCATGTTTTTGAGGACAAAATGGAATAAGGTGTGGGCTGGATCAATACTCCTGGGTTGTTTGGACTTGAAATGCTGAGCTCTCTCTGTGCTCAAACAAAGCTGTGCTGACCGCAGGTGGCCAAGAATTTTTCCGGACATTGGGTAAAAAGTAACAAAGTGTGTTTAATGGAAGAGAAACCTGCATGCATCAGTCTGAACGATTGTGATCAGAGTGGAGCGATAACCCGCTGTGTGCGCTCTATATCTGCGCTTTGCCTCTTCACTGAAAGAGCCTGCATTTATCACCAGCACATCCCAGCACATGTGGCCGCTCGCACCCTGGCAATTTCAGCAACAGAAAGGCAATCAAGGCTTAAAGTCACACACAATGCAAATAGCTCTCTGGCCCATCTGCAGTCACCCTACAGTCTCTCCTGCACCAGCGCACGCCTTAGCCTCTCCATGGCACAAACCAATTAAGTGTTTGATTCAGAGTGGGAGATGAAAACTCTTAATTGATTACTACAATAATCAGTTCAATTATCAACTTAGACACAAAAAGATGAGCGCAGTGAAGTGACGGAAGTTTGATGACTTTTCCTGTTGGATGGCAGCAGAAATGGCGTGTGTTTGTTTGAGTGCACAGATAATAGCCAAAGTAGGAACCCAGTGCAAGAGCGGTGCGAAGACTGACACTTAGCTGTAGCTACAGTGGGTTGTTTACTGGCACTCTCCTCGCAGCTCCTTCCACATTCTTCACTGCCTCCTAGCACCTGAAGAGAGTCACACTGTCGCCTTCCCACATTTGCATGAATACAATCACTGCCATATACGTACAGTACATTATATGTGCCAATATGGACGTCCTATTCTACAGGTGCACTGAATACACACTGTCACATTTGCATACAAAGTACTCCCATGGGCATATTCCATTGTAGGAGTGATATATGCAGACACAATTAACAATGAATAACATAATAAGAGCATGTTGCTACTCCCGAAGCAGCAGAGGTAACAGTATATATTCCAAACTTTCTTATGGATATGCAGAAATACAATTGAAAAGCCAATATGATGATGGTGGGAATTGTCCATGACTCATAACCTGTAGCAGGATGTACTCTGAAATAACATTACTGAATATTGTACTGTATAGCAGAGGTTACATTAAACGGAAATTATCCATCTTTTACGGAATATTTTTAGCTGTGATTGATCATTTTGAATGCCGCCGGTCATTTTGACGGGTTGAAAATCAATCCATAATTAAAGTACAAGCGCAGCACTGCTCTGTGTCTGTGACGGCGCCCGGAGCTTCACGCAAAGCTACACCAGTACGGAGCGCAACTGCCACATGTTGTTTTCCATTTCTTCGTGGCAACTAAACAGGCTTCTACTGCTGCTTTACTCACATCGTGGACAGAAAGAGCGAATTGACTTGGAAATTAAATATACAAATATCAGAGAGAGTGGAGAGCAAAAGAGAGGCGTGGTGTGAACGAGCGATCACAGAGTGAGTCGTTTTTATGCACGATGTGAACAACTGAATATTGCCTCGTTTTGAAAACATGACATAAAATTTGAGGAAATGCTGATAATAAGCTCCTTGCATTTCTAATGCAAAGGATTTTGAGGATTTTTAGCCAGATTTTTCGGTCTTTCTGAGTCTGAGGAGGCGTGGGTCAATAAAACTTTCTCTCATGCCATGATCTGTGGTGGGACTCCTCGTATGTGTGTGTGTGTGGTCTGTGCCAGATTTTAAATCTCAAGATTTAAAATCCTGTAGTGTGTGGCCAGCTTAACAGTGAAATATGAGACTTAATATTGACGCAGATGAGGCTCTGAATACATCATCATCCTTCTTTTACGCAGAAGTTTTAACAAATATTTTCATGATTCTGTTCAGAAATCATGTTTAGTTTAGCATAATTCATCCTGTAATCGTTTTATTACAAACATAAATATTAGGCTATATACTATACTAAAAATATGTAATTACAGATAATTTATGACGGATAAAAATAGCTCAAGACGGACATAAATTATCCCTAGTGAAAGCACTGCTGTATAGGGATGTCCCGATACCGATACTGGTATCGGATTTCAAGCCGATACCACAGGTTTTTCAGGTATCTGTATCGGCGAGTACCTGAACCAAAACCTATCCGATACTACAATGTGTTTTTCTGGGCTCTGCAGACACGAAACCCTCTAAAGATCACAGCAGATACATTTGTGTTTCCTTTTTTTCCTTCATTTAATCTTTAGAGTGGAAACAGTGACAGAATACATTTCATATGCAGAATGAGCCATATGCAATGGGCTTTGGCATCTTTTTACAGACTTTTGCTAGTGTTTTTATTTACATTGTGGTATCGGAGAAGTACTTGGTATCGGCGACTACTCGGAGTCCAGATATCGGTATCGGATCGGATGAGAAAAAATGGTATCGGAACAACACTACTGCTGTATAGTGATGCATGTTCAGTCTCCCTCTTTGCTCTCCACACTGTTCTTATTGCCATTATTTAATTTGTCGTTTGCGTCATGAACCGTCATGATTCCATCCGCTCATCTTCAAGTCCTTTTGCATATCCGTTACTGAGTTTTGAGAGCAGCCGTCCAAGCTGTCTGCATTACACTGATTACACCACTTCCTTATTGCTCCTCCAGGTAGGTCCATGGGAAGACGGCCCCATGCCACAATGCACATTCAGGCTCAGCAGCAGCCTAAATGACCCGAATCACCCAGGACCTGAATCCCCTGACAACATGGCTCCGAGGATCAATTGGGTGCACAAACCCCTCCACCATATTAAGTTGGCAATCTGAGGAGAGGGTTATGGACATTTCTCTGCCAAATTGAAGGTGCATTGTGGAATTTTGGAACTTTTTTGTTTGTTTTTTTCCCACATAAAAGTACATATACATAAAAAGAAAACCCACAACCTCTGACTGTTACTGTAGCTCCAAAACTAAGTGTTCCTGTTATTACTTTGTTTACTTCTGTCATGGAGAGTTGCTTTCTTCGATCAAACTGGAGAGCCACTAGGTTGGCTGGTTGAGCTAACGAAGTCTCAAAGTGCCGTCTGCCGTCAGGGTAATTTCCCAAGATGCCATTGTGTTTAATGCCTTCACTTCTAGTGGCTACCTCTGGAAACGAGAGGAAGCTTGGCACCTGAACTGTTAAAGAGAGTCAGACACACAACAAGCTTTGGTTTCTAATCTGTACTGATATGAAACTACCAGGATGTATTTGAAAAATGAACTATTGCACCGCAGGGTTTCAACTGGCCTGGAGGTATAAGAGTAGCTGCTACATGTTCTGAGCTGGATTAATCATGGTCGCAATATGGTGGTCCAAAACTGCTGAAAGTGGATGAAACTACAGTAGGTTCTAGTTGTCACATAGTAAATTAAACAATTATAGTACTTCAAGTATTTAAACTAGGTATGCACCAATAACGCTACCAGTATCAGGTATCAGTACCACGTGCTTGTACTTTTCCTCGTACTCATTAATGTGGTCCTGATTCCAGAAACTAGCACTTGAGCTGACTAGAGCATAATGGCAACCAGCTGGAGAATTCATACATGTGGAAATACAAGTACTACATATAGACCTGACTTTATTACCAGATGGCATTCTTTAACCAGTGCTAAATGTTGTTTTAATTGTACCACAGTGGTGCGTCTAGTCTTTATAGGACAAGCAAGCTAATGTTGCTATGCTAACCAGCTGCTAATGGCAAGTTTTATGCTTGGGGACTTCATGTAAAAAGTCTTTAATAGAGATGCTACATGCTATCTCGTATCTCGCTAAATGCTACATCGATCTTACAACAAGAGGGCCAGTGAGTGCTGCTGTGGGTTGGTCAATGTATCATACAGTCTGGTGCTCTTGTGAGGATCCATGTGAAAAACGCTTAATGTAAAAGTGAGAAGAGGTCCCAATCCGACAGAGTCCTATTTTATCAAGTTAGCGCGGGCAAAACGTGGCTAAATAGTTAACTAGTTGTAGTAAGGTTACTGCTACTATGTTGTATTAGGTATTGTACTTTTGATGTGCACAGAATATGTGGGCTTAGCTATTTCCTACCATTTCCACGTAAAGCCTTAGAGATGCTGTCATGTGTAATGATTATTACCAACTTTGTATTCAAAATACTTCTGAAAATTTCAGATTAAAAAAAAACAAACTCATTACCAACTCATATGCTATGAACAAAATATATACATAGATTATAGCCCTGTTCGATTGGGAGTACAATTACCACAGGTAAAATTAAACTAAAGTAAAACTTAATGAATCTGCCATGTCTGTTATATGTACCTAGGCTAATCCTGAAAACTCTGAAGTCCTTCTAGTCGTCCATAAAAGTGACCGACGTCCTGTGGTCATTTCTGTTTTACCAAGGTCTCTATAGGTGATTCTAATTCCGTACGAATAGGACTATAAGTATGTTTGATGAAAATGCCTTGTACTCGTGTTGGTACTTGTGGTATTGGTGCATCCCTATTTTAATTTTCTGAAAATGATACAAACTCATATCTCTATTTATATTGTATATTGTGTTTGTTGTAAACTATATTCTAGTTGTTGCAACAACTTTCTAAGAATCCATGAAGTAAATAAGACGTATTTTTTACAAACCACTTTATCGAGCACCATTGTTTGAATAGTCGTCAAAGGAAATTAGTCAAGAGAATCTAGTTTTAGTTCAAAGTATCTGCAAGTGAACAAAAATCTTTTCAATGTAAGAAAACACGAAAGCTGACAGCAAAATGTTTGTTTCACAGCTTTGAGAGGAAATAAATGAATATCTCATGTGGGAGGCAGTGTTTTCACAGTGTCTCAGTGTTGCACAGTAAATGAGAACTGGGGTTGTTCTTGTTGACACTAATTCTTGTTCACACAATGCCACATATGCTACTTCAGCACTTAACTCAGTGTAGTTAAACAACAAAGGCCTGTGCTGACAGGAGAAGATGGACACAAGGCACAGGAGTCACTTGAGATTTTGGGGAAGGGAATACGTCACTGCAGACAAAAGTGTGCCAAAACGAGCTCTCCATCACCCTGACATGTGCCTCACTGGCCCAGCATGGAGTTCTAGGCATATTGTGGGTGTCTATAAGGCTTTTTACAGCGGGGGAAAGAGGGCACTGCGAGTGGTCCTCTCCCACTGTGGAAGGAGCTCCACAACCTTTATCTCAGTCTGGCTGCAGTTCTTTCATGCCACCACCCAGTCCCCATCCCAGACTCCCAGTGCTGAGTCCAATGGGGCCCTCAGTGTTCCAGCACTAGCACTGAATAGCCCTGAACAGCAGGGCTATAGAAACGACCTGTAATTCTTCTAAAAGCAAGGGACCAAAGATGCTCATTTTGACTTTTACGCATAACAAAAATCATGGGTTTCTGCTACGAAATCCTAAAAGCCATTGATCCTGGTGCATCATAGAGGCCACTGTGATGAAAAACAAAGGTGCCACGCTGCACCCATACAGCCACTGGGACAATAAAAAAGTGCCATGGGTGGCACGGTGGCAGAGTGGATAGCGCTCTTGCCTCACAGCAAGAAGGTCCTGGGTTCGATTCCCGGCCCGTGCGGCCTATCTGTGTGGAGTTTGCATGTTCTCCCCGTGTCTGCGTAGGTTTCCTCCGGGTGCTTCGGTTTCCCCTACCACTAAAAACATGTACAATAAGGCCAGGATGAATGAGAGTGAGTTTGTGAGTGCGAGTGTGGGACAACGGATGGAAATTAGCCCAAGGCTACAATCCGGAGTGGCGTGTTCACATGCATTCTTCATGTGCACGCACTGTTCCAACCAAATAAACCAAACAAATACACACTTTAATCAAGTCATTTTTTCATATAAAACTTTAGACAGTGCACCTTTAAAGGTAACTCTAAAGTTTCAAATTTCGACCTACATTTTGTTGATTTAGAGGGATTTATGTAGTTTCCCTAATAGAAACAACCACATTTTCCACACGTGTGGAAAACTCAGCATGTCTTCAAAAATATGCATTCAGGGACACTGTTTGGAGTGGGAAAAAATATATTTATATATTTATTTTTTTCGCAAATCTCAAATTCTCTTAAGTAGAAGAGCATTGCAGCTATAGAAAATGGGCAGGAAAAGAGCACCCCCTACACACGAGCAAACGGTGAAAGTATGCCTTTATAATGTCAATGTAAAGACATACTTTTATCTTATTAAGTTTTCAAAAAGTGATTAATTGTGTTCTGAATATCCAAAATCACATTTTCAAATTAAGCGTGGGATTGAATTACTTTTTTGTCTTCCCACTGCTTGAGCTAAATTTATGATTCAAATTTTAAATGTTTTTTTTGTTTTGTAGTGCTAGATCAACTGTGCTTGAGGCAAAATAACATGAAATACTGCAGTACATGCCACATGTTTTTCTCATCAATACAGCTCTAATTAAAAGGGCATAGCACACTCACCATAAAACTGTGAATAATGTGGCTTGATAACTATTATTGTGGGTGACCGCATACGGTGCTGTAGCAGGGCATCAAAATTGTTTCATGGACAGCTCAGCGGGACAAGGAGGCATTTTGCATGTTGGGCTGCATATTGGAAAAGTGACTATACAAACATTTTGAGCACCTGTAATAGCCAGTGGTTACAATGTGATCCTTGTCTTTTGTGTAAAGCATGACCTTTCTTCAATCTCAAAGGCTCTGGTCCATGGCCTTCATTGTTATGAAGGTTTACTCAAGGAGACAAAATTGAGAGACAGACTCTTAGATACCAGGAGACATCGAGCCACAATGCATTTCTAATCAACTCACTTGCCGACTTGCAAATTCTCATCTGGTGTGCGCGCAAGGTCAGCCCTGAGATGTACAAAACAAAGCGGCGGAGACAGAGGCAGATGGAGACATGAGATGAGACATGACCAGCGATTGTTATTGCGAATAAGTACTGTTGTTAAAGCAGACAGTCACCGCAAGGTCTACGTTTTTAGGACAATGTGTCTGACGCAACATAAGGTGAATTTTTAAAAGTTGTCTGCCACTGTGTCCTCTATACAATGCCACCTTGTTACCGCTGCTCACATCTTCAACGAGTGATTTTTCAGGGAACGCTTTGTGTCATTGGTGCGTGTTGTTGGTGTGTGGTTATGCCCGAGCACATAGGGGTTATTCTCTTATCCTTTGACCCAGATTTGAGGGAGAGCTATGCAGGGGACATGAAAGACACAGACCTCCCAGTGGAGCCAGGGTCATGTGCCACCTGAACACAGGCGTACACCGGTACAGCATGTCGAGCAGAAAACACCATTATGCATGCACACGGACATTCGGGCACACACGCATGACTTCAAAAAATATAAATGCATGAACACGCTAAATCACCATCGTCCTAAGAAACCTGACATATCTACAGCCTTTGGGAGTTACAGACTAAAAAAGTAAAAGCCAGTCTTCAGTGTGTTATAACCCACATAAACAGCATGTGAAGCAGTAGCTCTGCATCTATTTAAAGATAAACGAACTGTGACAGAGTGCGGACTCTTATAGCTGAAATCATGGCAAAGGTGAAGGTCCACAGATGCAGTCAGGCTGTGGTGGCAATCAGCAATTGGAGTAGGGAGAAATAAAGTGATGTGTGTCTGATATACTGAAGAAAAAACATTTATTTGAAAAGAATGAAAAACGGTGCAGCAATGGGCAAATAGGCAGAGAGCTGAATGCACCAGAGGAAGAGACTGGACACGAGCCAGTGTTAAATATGGTGCTACACTTCCAGCAGATGGTTCCTAAGTCCAAAGCTGCACAAGCGCTTGTGTCCGTCCGCCTCTCACCATGAGCTGTCGTCTAGAGACTGTCCCCTTGGGCAGGTAATAGTTAAATGCTGTCATTTTAGCCACTCGACTTAGCACCACAGCCAATAGTTCTGTCACAAAGTAGTCGTTATTGCGTGTATGAATGACATGTCTTTGGCCAGAGTTCTGCACAAGCTCCTGCCATGGCTGCTGAAAAAAGTACACTTCTTTTTAGAGCTGACAAGTTAGCTTAGAGAAGAAAGCCATTACTAAAGAAGAAAGGTATCAGGCAGCCTCCTGCTGGTATAAATTGAAACCAAATATAATGACTCAAAGCCATTCTGCGAAATCTAATAGTGCCATTTTCCTCCCTTGCTTGTAATTCAAGTGAAGTTTTCTTTCCCTCTTTTGGGAAAAGAATTTGGCCATGTTATTCTCCCTTTTCCCTGTTCAATTATTGTTTAAGGAGTTAATCAATTATGTTGTCCCATTGACTTGGAGCAAACATGACTTTTTCCTTCTTCTGAATCTCTCTGAAATGGCTCTTCCTGTTGTGGATAATTTCAGTGCTGAGTGTGAGCGAAGCAGGGCGTAGGGACACATGGTTCAGGCCTGGCCTATAATACACAAGGACCTCGGGGATGAGGAAGCTAGTGGGGGTTCTGAGGCATAAAAGTTCCTTTCTTCTCCGCCCGATCCTTCTTCTTTGAGCTAGAAGGAGGGTTGCCACGGCGATGAGGTTGGTCTGTCTCCCATGGCGTGGTCTGGGAAGCACAGCAGCTTGCTCTGACATTTACTCAGGCACAGAAACACAGACAAGAGAGATGTTACTCGCACAGAGCCTGAACACTGATGTGTTCCCTGTATGTTCTGCCACAGTATTGCAACTGTCAATGTTTGGGGAAATTCATCTCACTTTGAAATGTACAACTTCTTGTACTTTATCTCAAACTGTGAGATAAATTGCAATATTGCAAATTGTCCGGGATTTCATTAGTCTTCACTTCATCTTGCGAGTACATTCAGCCAACAAAGCAAGGTTTTGACACATCTTGTTCATTGATTGTTTGTGTTAAACAGCACTTTGGTCAACATTGTTGTTTTGGTAGCACTTTATAATAACAACACCTTATTTAGCCTTAACAAATGATGAATTAACACATAATTAATCATGAACAATTCATTATGTAAGTGTGACTAACACTTAATAACTACTTACTACAGTGAATTAATGCTTAACTCATAATGAATAGGTCTTCACATACTACATTTATCCATTATTATTTCATACTTAAATAATTATGACGTAAGCATTTATAACTACATATATAGATGCTATATTAGACCATGATTAAACCACATATTAATGAGTAGTAGGTGTATAAATTAGCGTAAGTTATACTGCAATAGATGACTTATTCAGGCTGTTCCGGTTCCAACTCTCGTCCTGGTCTAATAAACTGCAACATCACGTCATCAATATGAGAATGACAGTCATCCTTGTGTCTTTTCTTGATTCTGATTGATATGAGGCAAGAACGTATACTTTAATATGTAATAAAGCCTAAATAGTGTTTACTTTAGAAAATTTCGCAACAAAAACACTTGTATAACCATTTGCATCACATTTGATACATGGATTTCTGAGCCCTCTACATAAGCAGGGTGATATTTCCCCCCCAAAAAACCTGTATACAATTAAATACTTGTAATGCATGCACTTGTAAAGTCCATCCACCATGCCCCAGAGTGAAACAATTCAGACCCAGATCTAAAATGGCTGCCGGCATGCTGTGATCCACAAGTGTTTTTTTACCAAACATTTTTGTAAAATTCTATTTTAAGGTAAGAAAAACTTTCAAATTGTCACTGATACTACAAAAGCAATATTTAGAGGAGTGATACAATGTAAAACTTCTCAATTTTTCACAACCTGATATAGAGTAAAACCGTGTCGAAAACATGTGTATCAAATTTGATACAGCAGTCATAAAATAATGGTATGGGTCATTCATATGCAAATGTGTCCATTGAAATGTGTTGTACTTAACGCTTCAATAATGAAACATACTTATATCAAATCTCTTTTTAGATAAATTAAAAGTTTAAATGACACCATTAGGTTGTATATTTAGAGTATTTCATTTAAAAAATCTATTTCATATAGGTGTTTTAAATGCATTTTGTATGTGGTTCACATGCATTCGCACACACAAATGCCAAATGTAGCTGTAATACAGTCATGAACAATTCATTAGTTAAGTGTTACTTCATCATTTATCAAGGTTAAATAAGCTGTGTTATTGTATTACTGTTGTTATTAATAGAGCTTTATGAATAAACTGGACTGGACATTGACAAATGTGGTTTAGATTAACTATTATTAATTGTTTGTGTAGCGCACTCAGTTTGGAGTTCATTTATCAAGGTGCTAAATAGCAAGTGCAAGATGAAAAATAGCATATCGTGGTCATGTTGCATCGAATTTACCATTTGAAATAGCCTGTTTTCATGTGTAAATGAGAGAATGGTGCATGAGTATAAGCAAATGTGCAAATGACTATCTCTGATCCCCTTTTGCACGTGCTAATTGTTTTGCACGTGAGCAAATGCTTCGTAAATGGCCTCTTTGTCTGTTTTAGTGAACAACATGACTAACAAACATATTTAAAAAAACCTCATTTCAAATTACATTATACAGGGAAAAAAATGTGTAAAGTTCTAGCCATTTAGTATAAATACATTGTATGCGGGAAAAGACGGATGCTTTCATGTTTATTTATACATGGCCTATAAAATCAGACATGAGTTGATGATTGTCCTTGTTCTTAGACATTATTTGCAGTCAAAATAGCTAATGTGTGTAATGCTTTCATTTTGGTTAATGCCACCAAACAGTTCCATATCTGTCTCCACATACACATCCACATACCATATAAAATGTGCATGTCTTCATATCCATACATGTAGTCTGTAGCTATCTTGTGTGGCTCTGAAATACATGTTACATGTTAGCTTTGGATTAAACCTTTTCAGCCAGTCAAACATGGAAGGTCCCAAATGCTGAGATCTGCGATGCCTGAGAAGCCACAGCAAGTCGAAATCACTTTGCTCTTTTATCCAAAGCTGTTCAAACATTTTGTGATTAAAGCAGACAACAGGCAGTCATATCAGCAAATACAATACTGGTAAGAAGGAAATGGCAGTTGTGATGTGGGTTTAGAAGATAAGCCTGGAAACATACCGTCACATTTTACAGCTATAGCTTCTTTCAGATGGCCTTGTTAGCATATGGCCCATGAGAGGCTGCTACATAAAGACAAAATCCATCACAATTCATGTCGTCTGGCATCTAGCATGCAGCTAAAAGGAGTGACGGCATTTTATGAGATACATTCATGTGTGGCACTTAGGGAGCCTCAGTCAGACTCTGACAGGCAAACACACAAGCGTCTCTGTCAGCCCTGAATGAGCTTTGTATTCACAAAGTCTCCTGCTCTTTAGGAAAATTGTCCACTTTTAGCCTTTTAGCTGCTTCCAATTCCATATACAAGTGACTTCAATGGGAATACGCTTTGTTGCTGTTTTTCATGTTAGCACAGTGGAATACAAGACAATCCTGCCTCTGTCCAGCGAGAGATTTCCCAGTGTATCGCACAATTCCTGGCACATAGCCCACTGGGATCTTTGAAATGCAACATCAGGAAGCAAAGTATAAAAGCTCACATTGATAACAGAGGGACATTGTCAGTGAGTAATGCAGCAATAACCCAAGTCTTATCTGAAACGGTCTTTGCAAAGTCAAACTACAATCAAAGCATCAATAGCAATCTACTATGTTTACTGGCTTAAAGGCAAAAGGTCACATTTTAAGTGTGCATTAGGATCAATAATTATTTGTTAATAATATTGTAGTTAGAAAATGGTTTGGTTAATTGGGTTTTCTAACTGTAAAAAGAAATGACATTACTATATTGAAAGTGTGGACCCCACATGTAATGAATGAATGAATTATGCCCATCTATGTGGCCTGTATAATATCTCAATGAGGTTTTCTCACATGCTGGGTCTCTGTGGGTTCTTACATGGTCACCAGCTTCATTTGTTAACTCTTCATCTTTTCTGAAACATACTTCCGTCCCAGTGAGACACCAGATAAAGACAGACCAAACCATGCTTGGTGACAGTTTGTTCATTTCTGCTTACGATGGTATCACTTGCCAGAGGCACTTAGCTCTGAAGCGGTGGGGGTCTTGGAGATGCGTATCACGTGTCCCCGCTGCCATCCGTCTCTGGGGTCAGTGCATGTGCCGAGATGAGCCTGGGGGGGATCTCCTCACCCTCACAGTGATTACTTTGCTGGGACTAAGTTATGCTAATGCATTCATCTCCAAAAGCACCGTGATTATTTAGAGTTCCTCACCAACTGTTTTAGATTTTGCTCGCTTGCTATTTTATGCAAAGATGCTTTTTTTCCCCCCACCGCTCGGTTGGCACAGCGCTAGCCGAGCAAAGGGAGATAAGAGAGGGAAAAATTCAGAAGATTGTTGAATTCTTTGCCCTTATTTTAATGTGCCCTTGATATGTGAATGAATGCAAATCAAAATATGTTAGGCTTTCTCTTCAAAGTCCTGGATGTTACAATTTTGGAAAATGATAGTGCAGCTGAATGGGGTGAATAACATTGCATACGATGTATAATTTTGTTATTGCTCTGTCCTGCTAAATTGCTCAATGTTTTATTTAAACCACAGCTTTCTTTTCCATAACAACTTGCTCTGCCTTGTCTGTCTCTGATGTGAACCCACCACTTTCCCATTTGGCCCAGGCTTGAAGTCGAACTGCACCTGCTGCTCTCCACCGCTTGTATTAGGAAAGCGGCTGTACTGTTCGTGGAGCTGCGTTAAGGGGATATCAGCATAATACCGGGCAGAATATGTTGGAGCATATTCCTCTAATCCTGAGCACACTGTAATCAGAGCAGACTGGGCTCCCATCACTTCGCCTGCGCAAATACAAGCGCTCGCTCGGCACTCGGCTAAACTGTACTCTGGTGCAGGAGATGTAAATCCTAAAGAAATGAAGAACCAAAGACATGAATGAATTTCAGTAGGCGGACCTGATTCGAGAGACTGAATTGTATTTATTCTATTTTTTATAATAATAGGAATTATATAATACCTTTATATAAAATTTACACAACAACATGGTAATGTGGTAAATTAGCTCTGGTACTCGATAGTCCAACACTGGTATTATGACAACACCAGTAGAGTAATTAAAGTATTTACTCAAGTCAGGTATTACTTAATATCTTTATAGACGGGTTTCAAAGTTGACAAACATGAGACACGTGGCTGATGTGTGCGCTCACTCGGTGCAGAAACCATATGCTTCCAATATCACATATCAGTTATTCATATTAGATATCAGTTGTTTACATTGGTTACGCTTCAATAATGACAAAGATGAACCGCTGTTAAGGCTAGAAATAGTTCACAGTACGTAGACAGCTTATTTAAGGATACTCACTTTAAGTACAGGTGAAGTACAGGTGGGTGCGGGACCCATGCAAACTATGTATAATAATAATATAAATACTGGAATTAACTTTAGTTTGGAGGGTGCACAGTCATGTAGCACCACTAGCATGCAAGATAAATCTAACGGATAAGGCATTTTATTTTATTGCTCATGGGAATACCCCCTAATATTAATAACTAATAAATACTAATAATGATAGTAATGGCTTACACTTGTATTCAGTGTTGGGGGTAACTCATTACAAAAGTAACTAGCTACAGAAATATATTACAAGTGCAACTCCCCCCAAATAAGATGCAGCACCAAATCAAGTTGGATACTGGTAAAGAAAGAGGCTCTTGAAGCAAACCTCATCAAAACAAAACAAAAGAATGTGGACGGCTGAGGAAAAGGACACTTTTGCTCTGTGGCATTATATCACTATTTTCAGTTTATATTTTGCCAAAAGTAACTCACATGTAACTCAAAGTATTGCAACTCAGTTACATTTTTGCAACTGTAATATGTAATACAAACATGTTACATTTTTATAGCTGTGCCTAGTAATATTACAGAATGTATTACAATTTTAAACTAACTTGCCCAATACAGCTTGTATTTTGCTTTTCTGGTTACCAAGCTACTCAAAACGCTAAATATATGAATGCAGCTCTCTGTACAGGGTGGTTTGCGATAAGGCCTTAAAGATTAATGTTAATACACAGTTATTGTCATCTCAAACACCATTTATTTGTAAATGAAAAATAATCTTACCATATATAAAACGATCAAAATGCCTCCATTCTTGTTCTCAACTTCGGACCATTTGACTTCTGAAAAGGCTGCGCACCTGCGACCAGTGAAGTCCTGGGTTGTTGGTTCTTCCTATTTATGCGATCAGCAACTCAAGACGATGGCATTGTGTGCTGGTACAATGGCATATTCCAGTTGTTTTGCAGCCGGTCTGCGCACGCATTCACCTAATTTAATATGCATACGTCACATGGAATGGGTCTACACCTCATGTAGAAGAAAAAAGCAGTTACCCAGTTTCAGATAGAATATATTTATATTGTGTACTGTATACAGTGCATTCAGGAAGTATTCAACCCCCTTCATTTTTTCCACATTTTCCATTTGTTATGTTACAGCCTTATTCCAAAATGTGCCACTGTGGCCTCCATTATTCGTAAATGGAGGAAGTTCAGAACCACCAGGACTCTTCCTAGAGCTGGCTGCCCGTCCAAACTGAGCAACTGGGGGATAGGGCCTTGGTCAGAGAGGTGACCAAGAACTCAGAGGTCGCTCTGACAGAGCTCCAGCGTTACTCTGAGGAAATGGGAGACCCTTCCAGAAGGACATCTCACCACCCTACCATAAAGACCTGATTGGACACTAAAGCTCTGGTTGGTCCAAGATAAAATATGCTAAGTTTAATCTAAAATGTGTAAAACTAATGTACTTTAATTTTATATATTTCTCTTAAAAGTTTGAATTGAATTGGTTTTGACATTTGAATATTTATCAGTCTGTTTCTACCCATTTTTTTCCATTATATTATTACTTCAAATCAACATAGTCAAAGCTTGTTTTTCCAATATTGGATTGAAAAGAAATAAGTTCCACTTTCTGGACAGCACTGTAGGGATTTACAGTGAATTTAAAAACAAGAGCAGTTGCCAGATGCACCAGAGAAAGCCGCATCTGCAGCATTAATTACAATGGGCTCCCTCCCCTCTACCCCGCCACCTGTTTTATTTCAATAGCCACCGCTTTAGATGTGCGAGTGAAATCCAGGAAACCACTTTCAACATCCCAGCTGATGCAATCAGATACAACCTGCAACAGTCCCCACCCCATCACCTACACCTCAACAAACCCCACGCAGCCGCACACAACCAATTCCCATGCAGCTATCTCGATGTCTTATCTATTAAGAGGGAAAGTGAGAAAGTGAGCAAATAAAAGCTTGCTGTCACCCAAGACGCCTGGTTCATGCACACCGTTTCTTCTCCTCCTGAATTGATTCGGGGAGTCAAGCGTTCACCTGATGGAGAGATTGCTGGCCCCTGAGACAGGGGGACAGAGGCGCGCTGTGTTTGTGGTGGAAATCATATGTTGCAATGTCACGCCTTTGTTTGTGTGTTGTTGGCAGTAATCACAATCCCGAGGTAACATCTGCTCGGCGGGGAGCAATTTGCAGCCTGTGGTGACATACATGATGCAGGGGATTATGGAGGAGATAAATTGTTCATAGGAGTGATCATTTGCTATCCCGTTTAAAAAAAATCCTCAAGGCAATAATCTGATCAATAATTTGGGTCCATAAAATATAATAAATATTGTGGTTTTTATTAATTCAAAAAAAAACCTTTACTCATTGTATTGTGTTGGCGTTTCGGTCCATTTGTTTCATATTCCTCTACCCCTGTGAAGTCTTGGTGTGGTCAGGGAGGGTCACGGTGTCCACAGAGTGACATAAATTATCATACAGTATGTCAGATGTCTCAGCAAAGAGGATTTGTGGCAATAAAACACAGAGATAACGGACATCAATCTTCAGATCTCCTTTATGGGCTAAGTGCTAACGGCCCGGGCTTATCTGCATGGGGCTGGCGGATTGATGGGGGAGGGCGCGAGCAAAGTACAAGCCTCTTATAATTGAAGATCTCTACAAAAAGGGTGTATGTTTATGCACGAGCCACGCCCCCCTCAGTTCAATGTTGTGAGATCTGCCTCCAGCGCAGGAAACTGCAGCGCTTTCCAAAATTAACAATTAAATATTCATAAAACCTGTGAATTTGCAGTTTAAGCAAGATTTTCAACGCACAATAAAACATATGCATAATATGTCTGAGACGCTTACAGAGGTGTAAATATAGGCACAATAATAATGCTATATCAGGCTAATGAACAGCGGCAGCAGGCAGACTCTGAGAAAGTACATTTGCCTTTTTTCCACTTGACCTCCCACAGAGATGCAGAGACTTTAATTCTCCCGGTGATGTTGGCTTCCAAACAGCTACAGTGAATAAACAAGATTAGCCGTTTGGACATGCCAGTAAATCTTATCATATTGGAGCAGGGAGAGGGGACGGAGCAATAAGGTTGACAGAAACATGCAGACGGACATGGTGCTTGAGCACAATCACGTCTACACTTCTGCTAAATATGTTTTAGGGGTGTTGTCTAAATAGGCCTTCTTATGGAATCTCAGGGTTATTTTGTGTGTTGTGATGGTGAATATTGCTGCATGTTCATATAATTCTTTGAAGGTAATTTAAACATACTTTTCACTACTGAGAATTGAAAGGTAACATTGGATATTAGGGGTCGACTGATATGGTTTTTTTTTAGGGCCGAGACCAATTATTAGTGGTGAAGGCAGCCAATAACTGATATTTGGAGCCCATATTCATTTGCAGTAAAAGGGAAATATTGGTGTAAAAACTTCCAGACTTCTACTATCAAAGAGTATTTCCAGATAGTTATAACTTCGAATCCAATCCCCTGGAACAGACAAGTGTCTATTACAGGCCAGTGCCTTTTTATATTATAAACATGTAACATTTTTCATAAATAATTTCACATTTCTAAGCTTAACAGCAGCTGATAGTATTATTGTTTCAGTTCTATCTGCTACTTTCAGTTGCAATGTATTATGTTAAGGGACTGTAAAAGACCAAAACACTCAGACAGGGCTCATCCACAGAGGTAGCTATTTGAAAAATAAAATTGCCAAGGCAAAGGTCCAGAACATATGGAGTGAATTTATGGATAATCCTTTTTAATTAGGCTATTAATAGGCTAATACTTTTTTTCTTAAAGGGACTCAATGGAGTATGATCGTTTTCATAGTGACGGTGCAGGCTTATAGCGGCAATTGAGTGGGATAGGTGTGGGCTCACAGTACAGTGCGGGACATTGCTGAAGCATGTAGGGGGTGGAAAATATATTATTTTTTAAAATTTTAACTTCCATAGAGTCCCTTTAATATAATAAAGCTGTGTTTTGAAAAGAGTGAATTAATTATAACCTGATATTTATTTTTATTATAATAAAATCCATTTAGGCTCCTAAATGCTTATTATATAAAGACATTTTATTGCTTTGAGATAGTGTTTGAAGCTTGAAGAAAGTATTAAGTTTATTTGAATGTGAGCTGGAGAAACAAGCAGAAGATACAGTACATTGTGTCGACAAGAAGGACAGAGACTGAGGAGCAGTGAAATGATCAAGGCTGTTCTGACAGAAGCAGAAAGTACAAGTATGTCACACAGTCAGTCCTGATTCACTTTCAATCTGCTGTGAACGTCACGCCTCATTGTGATGAAATCTTGTAACTGAGCTCATCACAGTCAGGTTTATGAGACCATAACCTTTAAGTAAAATGATTTCAGCAGCAAACAAACTGTGGGCTGAGTGCGGCGGGGCGAGCAACATCAATGTAAGTGCTCATGACAACGGTACTGATAAAGGATTTGGGACTTATGGGTATAAAAGTTATAATACTAGTTATGACAATATTTTTCAGATGTGCACAGCTGCGAAGAGATTAGGACAAAAGTGTCCAATTCCTCGCAAAGTGTTTGCAAAAATAGCGAGGAGCAGTTTTTCTTTTGTTCTCTTTTTGCGCTGGGGCTCCCAAATCCCTATGAATCTCTTAAGTCCATGTAATGTGGATTAAGATTTGTTGAAACATATATATGCATATATTACAGAAACAGATTGAGCCAGACAAATCCTTAATGTTTGCCCTAGAAACACACTGATTTGCTGATATGACAAAAACATCTGAATTAAGCTTAAGTGTCAATTCTGCCAGAGAGGCTCCTCCTTCCCATCTCCTCCATTACACTTACTATCCATCAATGATGTCCTCGCTGTCTCAAAAGAAGCTCGGTTACAAATAGATACAGTGGGTTAATCGTAAGAATTTTAGAAGTCACGGTACACTGCTGTCAGGTCTCATGAGCATGTGTATTTGTCCAAACGGAGCACACTCATCGGTAAAGTCTGAGGAAACGGCATCCAGCAGCAGGACTGACGGCGGTGGCCTCTGCAGCTCTGGATGGACACACAGTCGTGCCCCCCCTTAAATTATGGAATATTTTCCTAAATTTCATCCAACTGTTTGCAGCATTGACAAAAAATGATCTAATCAAACATTAACCAGTGCTATTTAGAAGCTTTTGGTACATTTTGGAATATGAAATACATGTTTAGGCTGTTTTATATGAAATATACAGTGAGGATCACAAGTATTTGCACACCCTGCAATTTTGCAAGTTCTCCCACTTAGAAATTAGGGAGAGCTCTGAAATGTTCATCATAGATGCATTTCCACTGTTAGAGACATAATCTAAAAAGAAAAATCCGGAAATCACATTGTATGATTTTTTTAATGATTTATTTGTATGTTACTGGGGTTCATAAGTATTTGCACACATGAGCATCAGCAAGAATTATGACTCTCAAAGACCTGTTATTCTGCTTTTAAATAGTCCAACTACACTCTGCTCATGATTCTAATTTAGTAGCACCTGTTTGAGGTTCTTAGCTTTCATAAAGACACCTGTGCACCCCACAATCAGTCAAAAGTCTAACTACCAACATGGGCAAGACCAAAGAGCTGTCAAAAGACACCAGAGACAAAATTGTAGACCTTCACAAAGCTGGAAAGGGCTA
>OMNZ01017160.1:0-11011 GCA_900303255.1 Lesueurigobius sanzi
CCCCACCACTCAACCCTTGCGGCGGCACCTGTTTGCGACAGCATTTTTAAAATAAATCATTTTATAGGCTGTATTTTGGGGCCCTTTCCCACAATTTGACACCAGTGTTCTCTCATCATTCTCTTCCTTTGGTCCTGCTTAACCTCTTAAACCCCAACCGCTGGCAAATTTGGGTCCTATAGGGTTTAACAGGTTAAAGAACACTCCTTCTTTTGTGTTTAGTGGGGAGTGTGCATTCAAGGAAAACTTTAAGACAAAAATAAACCATCCTGAGTTATTGAGATGATTGTACGCATTAAGACACACATCAAAGCAAGTAATGATATTAAAAAAAAAAAAAGAATCATGCAGAACAAGGGAAAATATAATATGGGCTCCTTGCTGGGCCCCCCTGGTCCTGAGGCCCGGGGACAACACACCCCTTTGACCCCCCCTGTCGACGGGCCTGCGTAACAGGGTTTCAGAGTACTCTCCCTGAACATTTTAACACAGTAGATCTGACAACATTTTCTGTATTTTGGAGTTCTTGAACTAGTACTTATTTCATCTGTGGGGCGAGAGAATAAATGCTACTAAATTCATGCTTAATTATCCACGTAAAACAAATTTAATGACCTTTTCGTGTTATGGACAACATTTAGATTTTTGACCATCCTAATGATACTTCTGTGATGTTTAGAAGCGTTTATTGCTAAGGTTGCGGTTGATTTTACCTCATCTCAAACCCCACGGATAAGACAAAGGCGACCGCTTGTCTCTCGTCACCTGCCGTCTTCTCCTCTTGCTTCTCGTTTCGCTGATGTCAGCTCTTTGACACCAACTGTCTCTCCTCCATTTGCTCTGAACGCGACTCTTGAGCGGCGCACAACAGACTGCGCGCCGTTTGTCCGCCAGCGCTCGCCCGCTTTTAGCCCAATTGTTGACAGAAGTCTCGGACACTCCACTTCGGAGCGTGTGCCTCGGAGTGTCCGGAGGAATGCGAAACCCTGGATGTGTTTGACAGATGGCAGGATCGCGCCTCTGACCCACTTTATGGAGCAGAGGAGGAGAAGAAAAGACCCGTAGGTAGAGAGGGAGGAAGAGGGAAACGTGGAGGGCAGGGGGAGAAAGGGAGACGGAGGAGGAGAGGGAGTGAAAGGGAGAGAGGAAGGGTGAGAAAGGGGAGGAGGTGCCTGTGTTTTCAGGCCGGACCATGTGCTGAACATATGTGGGTTTTTCTTGACAGTGGAAATAGCTAGGATTTCTCAAAACAAGCCGGCCCCTTACATAATCAAACGAGTGGCTCTTCTTTTAACCCGCACACCTCAGCCCTCGTTTAATTTGCCGTTGGCAGCTTCGATGGCATATTTCCTGACTTTTTGCACCCCCCTATGTGATCCTGTCCTAAGAGCTGTTGTAACAAGTACATTTCTCCATTGTGAGATCAATAAATTGTTTGACGGAGCTAGCGACACGTACTAAGGGGGGCGGGGCTCGGCGAAAGGTCAATTTAAAAAAAAATAATAATAAGTAGGGCCGGGAATCGATTAAAAAAAATTAACTAATTAATCGCAAATCTGCAGAAAATTAATCGCGATTAATTTTCTTAATCGCGATTAAATAAATCCAGCAATTAATTGCAGTTAATCACAATAATTTGTGAAATTACTTGTCAAACTATAGCTATACTATAATAAAACATACTGTTTTTTATTTTATTTTATCAAAAGGGACTTTTTATTTTATTTATTTTTATTGAATAAATAAAATCCTAATGGTGTGGTATGACGATGGGCTGCTGGGAGTCTGACTCTTTCTATAGTCAAGCTCCTGGTGCCTTGATTTCCCTCTCAACATTTTAGCACTAAAACAAAAGTATGTCTTCCTGATGTGTGTTCTAACCTGCAGCGCATGTGGACAGACCTCTCACTCCTCCCTTCTTGTCTTCAGGAAGTTTAGTAAAGTTTTATCACGTAGACTAGGTACTGGTTTTAGAGAAATCCTCCGGGACACGGGGCTCAAAATCAGGAATAACTATACTGGAAGGTGCATTGCGCATTTCCTATACTGTATCTCCGCGACTCACAGCGAGGTCTTTCAAAGCGCATGCACACGGCACATGAACGCAAAACAAACAGGACTGTCCTGAACTGGGTAAACTGGGACTTTCCCATCAGAGCCATGTTGTGGAGTGACATTTCATTCATAAAGCAGTGAAACGGTGATTGTGTGTCTTTCTTCCCTTTTCTCTCCGCTGTCATGTGTCGTCCGTGATCCGTTCCATACCTCACTGCTGCTCTGAGACACGGGGGCTGCTCGCTCCCACAGCCGTAAACACAGCCTGTCCCCCATAGCGTTGTTAGCGTACGGTGTTCTGCGGAGAGCAGCGTCACATCGAAGCAGCGAAGGTTAAACGGGAGGAATTTTAACGCTGCGTTAATTTATTTTATCGCGATAATTCTACCATTTTGACGCAATGCGTTAACGCGATAATTTTCCCAGCCCTAATAATAAGATTGAATAGAAAATAAAGCCATTACTGTGGAATATTAAAACATCTAAGTTCAGCATCACGGCCAGACATTTCCCGAAAACATACATGGCAGTTCACATGCATATTCAGCAATGTTGTTGTTGTTGTTGTAGTCTGTCCATAAAATACCAACAAAACACAAAATATGGGTTATTTGGGTTAACCCTTATTTGTGCCTTTGACTCTAAATTATTCAAATTGCGTTCGTTCTGGTCATTTTTCACCGCTTTTTCATATGGTTTTTTTCTATTTTTTGTCTGGGAGCCCATAAAGTCGAGGCAAGGTGTGTGAAAGAATTTACCAGACATTGACCTGGGACAGATGTAAGTCTACTCTCAGAGAGGGTGATTAAAACTGAAATGCTGTGGTCTCTTAAATTTTCTGAGCTGTCTGTAAGACCAAGCAGAAAATCCGACCTTCAAAGCCACAGGTCCCACACGGAGTAAACAGGTTTAAATGGTCGTAAATGGCGTTCAGTAATTAAGATCTGTGAAGTTGACTTTTACATGATAACCTCCCGTGTTAACAGGGCCTGGTTCACGTAGGTCTGTTCCATTAACAGCGGCAGAGTGGTTGGTACCTGGCAGTGTATGTGTTTCTCCATTAGAAGCACGTGGACCATAAAAGTGCCCCTCTGCTGGACGCGGTTTTATCTTTCCACCTTTCTGTCTATGTGCGCACGGTGTAAATGGAAATCTGCAGTGTTTGATGTTTAAGATTTATTAAAAGTTTACACTTATTTTGTGTTTCCCATGCCAGGGGAAACTAGGTGTGCTGGCTGTGGCGCAGCAGTTAATGTTATCACAGTTTGTGGAGTTTGCATGTTCTCCCTATGTCCGTGTTAGTTTAATATCCTCTCATTTTATGACATTGTGAAGCACTTTGAATTGCCTTGTGTATGAATTGTGCTCTACAAATAAATTTGCCTTGCCTTACCACTAAAAACATGTTCAATGGGGTCTCCTATTTGGGCGGCACGGTAGCGCAGTGGTTAGTCCTTGCGCTTCACAGCTAGAAGGTCCTGGGTTCGATCCCGAGCCAGGACGGGGCCTTCCTGTGTGGAGTTTGCATGTTCTCCCCATGTCTGCGTAGGTTTCCTCCGGGTGCTCCGGTTTTCCCTACCACCAAAAACATGTACAATAGGTCAGGATGAGTGGGGTGAGTGAATGGTAGTGATCGGAGGGTCCGTTGGCACATGATGTGTGCAGCCACACCTCTGTCGGTCTGCCTCAAGGGGCAGTGAATGCAAAAAATGATCTCATGTAAAGCGCTTTGTGACTGTGTCTGTGAAAAATCTGTAGAAAATCTTGATCATTGCATTAGGGCTGTCACTATTGATTATTTGGGCAATCGATTAATCGGCTGATTATTTTACAAAAAAGTGGCGGCATGAAAAATTAAATTTTTGAAAAGACTTTTCCCATACGAAGCTAAAGTGACACCGTTTGAGGAAGTCTTGATAGAGTAAACTTGAAGGTAATGTCCGTAGGATGGTATTTGTACAAGTTCCACATGTCATATTCCTCATTTGAAAGCTAAGAACCTCTAAAATTCAGTCTCTGATTGTGAAAGTGAGAGAGTGACAGAGCCCTCTTTTTAGGTTATGGTCCGAGATTTATCTCATATTTGGAATAATCAGAGCAAAAATATTTGCAAAAACAAATTCTATACCCAATGCCTTTAGAGACGGTCACAAAAAATAGAACATTTTGCTTACACTGAATCTGTATCCCAGAAACGATTATTCAATACCTAAATTAGTTGACAACTATTTTAGTTGTTTCACCCCTAGTACATTGCACATTTTCTGCCTTCAATTCATAAATCCATAGGTTTGTGTGGATTAAATTCTCACTTTTAGGAGTTGCAAGGAATCATTATGAAAGTGTCTACTGCTTTTGTGGTTTTGAAAGGGTGACTAAAATGTATGAAACTGAAAGGGAATCTTTGTATTTGGGAACATATTATAAGAGTTGGAAATCAATTTTATAATTTATTTTTTGTTTATTTTTTTTGGTACAGTGCTTGTTAATGAACACATGTGGGACACCCCATCGTCTAATTTCCATCCGTTCCACATTCACACTCATCACAAACACGCCCATTCACCCTGGCCTAGGGTTGGGCGATATAACGGTATTATACCGTATAAAAGTGTGTACCGGTGTGTAGAGATTTTTCAATACCGTTTATACCGGAGAAAGAGCAGATGTCTGTGGCATCTCTCTGAGTCACTGTAGTTACACCGCCTCGACACACGGGGCACTGCAGGCACTGTAGCAGACTGTGCTACAGAGTCTCCCTGTTTCGGTGAAGCTGTTGAATGAGCAGAGATGAGATTAGTGTGTGCAAGGAGTGTGGCCATTTAGGAACTCAAATGAAAAAAGAAGTAAATGTATGGTTTGCTCTGTTGTTTATGTACTGTACACTGTACATCTCGTCTGGATGGTGCTGTAATTGTGGTGTCTTAATGTGCAGCTTAATGTCCTCTGTCCGAGACTAAGGGAGACAAATAAAGTAAAGTAAAGTAAAGACTGCATGTGTGGTTGAATGAGCATGACGAAGAAGAAACAGCTTTACCAGTGTAATAACAATCATGGCGTAGGAAACGGTCATTCACGAGGAAACAGGTTATTTTAAGCCATTAATTGAATTTACAGGGGAAACAACCACACCGTGATATATATCGTTACCGTGATATGAAATTACTCATACCGTGATATAAGATTTTGCTCATCCCGCCCAACCCTACCCTGGCCTATTGTATATGTTTTGAGTGATAGCAGAAACCAGAGAACCTGGAGAAAACCTTCCCAGGCACATGAAGAATGTGCAAACTCCACACAAAGGCCCCGTCTGACCCGGGGATCGAATTCGGACCTAGCTAACCGCTTTGCCACTGTGCAATTAAATAACTATGCATCACCTGCAGGACAATAATTGGAGTCTGCAATATAGTACTTTAGTTGTCTTGTCCAAAGACACAACAACAGCAACAGTATATGATTGGGCCATGTCTGAACTGATAACCCTCATGCGTGGATAGGTACACCGACTATAAACCAGTACAGAAAATGTATACATCTTCTATTGCTGTAAACTTCCAGAATCCTGTCTCTGTTGTGTTTCAGAAATTGAGAAAGCCATGTGACAGATTTAGATTTGAGTGACTTTAACTCATGAGATTGCTGCTTGTGTGTGACAGTTTGGTAAACCCCACACTTCTAAATACAGAGCCTCGCACCCTTCTCAAATTAAGATGTGTGTGTCATAAATATTCGCTGAGTGCCTCAACAGACAGCCACCTCCTTTGATATGACGAGCGTTTTCATTTTCACCATTAATTATGAAATGTTTCATCTGAAAAATGCCATGAGTTCCTCGTGGCGTCTGCATGTCCTTGTGTTGACTGTTTGGGATGTTCCTTTCACAGTTGAAGGTCTTTATGTTATGCTTTATTTAGGCTTGTTAAAACTACGTCTGGACATCATAACATTGGTAATTCCATATTTTCTAACTCAGAAATGTTGTGCTTGTATGGGGAACGGGTAAAGATAATTCAAGCCTGATTTTTTTAGCATAAAAACAATATCCTTTTAAATAAATAGTTTAAATGTTGTGCCTTCAAAGTTTAAAATCCACTGATTACCAGAGGATTGGCGGTAGACTTGTTGATTAAAATGTACCAAGCCCATAATAGGTTGCATTTTCTTTGTAGGATTTTAAGATGTCATATTTTCAGATGGAGGGCATGTAGTTGGAAGTCAAAACAAAAAATGTACACCAATATCCTGATTTATTAGGGATTATGCCATATCTAATGTAAGAACATTTACAAACAAGCTGTACAGAAAATGTTGTGCTTGTTTCCCATACAAGCAAAACATTTCTGAGTTAGAAAACATGGAATTACCAATGTTATGATGTCCAGACGTAGTTTTAACAAGCCTAAATAAAGCATAACATAAAGACCTTCAACTGTGAAAGGAACATCCCAAACAGTCAACACAAGGACATGCAGACGCCACGAGGAACTCATGGCATATTTCAGATGAAACATCATATCTAATGTAGTCATATCTAATGTAAGAACAAATGCTGAACATTTTGTGCAGCCTTATTAATTGTAATAGAGATTTTCAGACATTGTTGACTGGACTGGATCGATTGAGTTGAGGAAGTTTCACTTCTATCTATATAATTCTCTACTACTACGTTAAGTTAAACAGGGAGGTCCCACTGAGATAAAGAACCTCTTTCAGGGGAGTCCTGGCCCTGAAGGGATCCTATTGTACATATTATTAGTCGTAGGGGAAACTGTTGCCCCCGGAGGAAACCTATGCAGACATTGGGCAAACATGCAAACTCTACAGAGAAAGGCCCCACATGGGCCGGATATGGAATCCAGGAGCTTCTAGCTGTTAGGCACCAGCGCTAACCGCTGCGCCACTGTGCCACCCAGGCCAATGGATATATGATTTTGTGCCAGCTTTTGTTTCATAGGATGAATCATTAACGACATATTAACCGTAAAACAGGTCAGATTCTTAGCATTTTGACACTAAATAGCAAAAAACAATGAATGTAATGTCTTTTTTTATTGTAAGATTACTATTCGAGCTACTGTGACAACGCAATTTCCCTTGTGGATCAATACAGTCAGTCTAAGTCTATAATGGGAAACGTATTGCCACAGCCCTAATCCATGTGTCTTTGGGTAAAGCTTTCCCTGCTTGCATTCAGTGTGTGTTATACACTCATGTATAAACTTGTGAATGGACAAAGAGAGGTGAAAATGTGCTGTACAAATGTGACCACTTACATTTTGTGAAACCAAGGTTTAGAATACAAATCCCCAATGTACAGCTCTCTATTTGTTTTGCCATGTCACCCAGCCTTTTATTACCTTATGGTGTAAAACTGGCACTGCCTGTACTGCGGCTAATCTTTTTAAAGCCATTGTATTATTAGCCATAAACCATAACCGCTTTCAGCACAAGTGAACAGACAAGGCGGTGGCTGTCGTTAATATCAGAGGACAGCACACAGCCGTTTAGCCTAATGAGAGGGAGGGCCAGGCTGCACTGTAAAGAACGAGGGGGGAGAGGGGCATGTCTCGCACACAAACACTCTGTCTGGGGCGTGTTGTTCACAGTTTGGATAATGACGCTGATGTGAAATCCAGCTGTGCACCGAGAGGGAGAGAGAACAGGAGCGAGAGAGTGCGGGATGGAGACTGGGAAAGAGAGAAAGTGAGAGCCCACGTGCGGAGTCTGGATTTGTGGCTTGACGCAGCAAACTGTCCATAAATGAGCTTTGAGGAGGGTGGTGGGTCTTTGGTTCCTTTAAAGCATGAAGTATGGGTACAAGTAGGCAGAGGAGTTTGATTAGCTATAGAATTGGTATTTAGCAGCTTTCATTAAACAATCAGAGCCTCCTTACCCCCCTTATTTGTACATTTAAAGGAGATGTTAGCAAAATCAACTTGTTTTGCCATGATAACATTTCCCCTAATCAAAAACATACCTGGACTAGTATTTTGCTATATTTGCACAATATGAAAGCCCTACACAGGAAATATGTCTTAGTTTCAACATGTTTTCCTGGTCTATATCAATTTACTACAAACGCATGAAGATCACACTAGACCTATTTAAGAGGGCGGTATTCACTCATCTGCAGAACTTGTGACCATTTGACTCGGGGCCATCCAGCAGCTGGAGGCGTTTAACCTTACGCACTGCTGTATCTTACATTAACTATCATTAAATTGAAACTCTATCTTTTAAACGGCAGGATCAGGACCGACCATTTTACAAAACATCCAATTACAACCAATGCATTTTGAAATAGATTTGGAAAAGTCACCTGGGACCGTCACCCTTAACCCTGAAACCCTGTCCAGATGCCTTCAGAACTGTTCATGCTCTTGATTTGTTTTGTGAGGTGCCCGTCTCTCAAACGTGCTGTCTCTTTCATGTGATGTGTTGGTGTGAAATTGTCCCATGTGTATAATCTGAAGTGTCAAGACAAATCATGTCCCATGTTATACAGCCAATACATGAAAACCTTTGTGAGTTTGGAATTGAAATGTATTATTTAACAAAGGACTTCAGAATCTGTTTTTCAGAGTCCTAGTTTCACACATAAAGGCTCCACCCGGGCCTGGATCCAACCCAGGACCTTCTGTCCTACTGTATAACCAGTGTGCTATAGTATTGCCACTTAACTTTATAATGACACTTACCTCCATCTTTCTTCTCTAGCTGTTAACTATTGTCATTAGGGTCAAGCTGGGTATCGATTCGAATTTCCCAAATCACGATTCACTTTGATTTTCAATTCAGTTAAGGATATCATGCAGCACCAATTTTACTTGGATATGGTAGATAATGTCACTTATTAGTTATCTTATTTATTTTTTTAATCCAGTGTACATAAGAGATGTTTTTCTAATGCAGTTTATACAGTTTTATTATATACTAAGAGACACTTACCTCATTTTATTTGATCAGTATTAGCTTTTAAAATTTATTTTATTATCCTATTCCAGTTTTATTACTACTGTTTGCAAGCCTTCTTTCTTCTTCATGGCACATTTCCTGATTTCCTGACCCCCTTGTGTGATCCTGTCCTAAGTCAATTTCTGCATTGTGAAATCAATAAAGAACTATCTTATCTATCTTATATTATTCTGAACGAATGCACTTTGTTTGATTATTATTCCACTAATATATGCTTCTCTAAACATAAAAAGCTATAAACCTGGCCTTCTATGTGCCATTTGTGTTTGTTCTTCACATTTCTGCATCTTTTAGAAAACAAAAAAATATATCTTTTGCCCTCCATGTTCTATCTAAACAGAGGCAAAAAAAAAAAAAAAAAGTTTTTACCTAGTACCTAGCTACCCAGAGGTCTAGAAGAATAAGGCTGGGCTCATTTTAAAGTCTGAACCTTCCTCTTCCGACTGCAAAACCGTAAGTCTCTATGACATTTCGTCGCAGAGATATTTGCTAAAGCCCCTATCTGTGTAACGGTACCCATCCCTAATTACCTAATAAGGTGTTCAAGTTATTATTTTAGTCTTTCAAATACAATTACTAAAATAAGTATCTAAGCCGTTGTACAAGTCACTGGCAAATGTTTCCACTAAACTGTTGAACTTGTCTGGTATCTTCCATAGAGTCGACCAAACTCTGGCCAAAGTTCACAGTTTGATTTTGGACCAGTGCTCTCCATCTCGACCTGAAGCCCTCTCTGTCTTGTGTTAGAGCAGGTTTATACGAACCAGGTGCTGCAGCGCTGTTCACTTTAAATATTTGACGTGTGGTCAAACAGTCAGTTTCTCCTGTCTGTCCTGCACAGATGACCCGCACATGATGCCGATCGCTTTATGGACCGTGGACTAACATTATGCCCCGTCAGAACTGCCCTGTCAAACTGTCAGAGCCTCTCACTGTGCAGGAATGATAGCACTGCCAAGTTGGGGATGCCACATAAATTTTTAGGTAAAATAAAATGGTATGGAAAAGTGCTGTACATTTTTGAATCTACTGTATTACTGCACTTGGCCAAAACAAGTGTTTCCAGTTGCCAGTTTCTGCCAAAAAGACCTTCAGAGCATTGATAAAACAACATCAAGGTTGTTTTATGGTCAAAACAGTTTAACATAGACTTGAAAAGAACACACAGCGACATTACTGAAAGGAACGTTCAGTCTTTTGTATTTTTAGTTCCCTGGATAGAAACTTGCGCAGGCACAGGGAGGACATGCAAACTCTGCATTCTTATTGTGCGGGAAGGGCATTTATTGCTCCACTGTGTAGCATTTATTATCCGTCTCATGCCTCTGAGTGATTAATATTCACTCATTGTCTTTCTTTTTCTTGTGAAGCCCTGCGAGGCAGCTTTGTTGGGATTTTGGGCTGTACAAAATAAATGTAATTGAGTGTAGTATTTATTTTGTCAGGGACCATAAGAAGCATGATTAACTGTGCTTACTTTCTTCACCCTGTAAATCCCAAACATGAATTAGTTGCTAAGAAATTCATTGTGTGTTTATTGAACCTTCTGACAAACAGAAAAAAATAATAATAATAATTTAATATTAATTTGCATATGAGTTTTAATTATCAGTTTTGTTACAATGGGCATTTGTGTGTGCAAATGCATGTAAAACACATAAAACACCCATATAAAAGAAATGTTAAAAGTTTTAATAATTTTGCTCTAATGGCGTCATTTAAGCTTTTAATTTATTTATCTAAAAATATCTGATATAAGTATGTTTCTTTACTTTAACTACAATACATTCAAATGGACATATTTGCATATAAATGACCCATCTCATTATTTTATGACCTGCTGTATCAAATTTTATGCAAACGTTTTCAACATGGTTTTACTCTAATTCAGGTTGTGAAGTTTTACATTGTATCAATCCTCTAAACCAGTGTTTCCCAACCTGGGGGACCCCCTGGGGGTACGCAAGAGCTTAGC
>OMNZ01017162.1:0-12502 GCA_900303255.1 Lesueurigobius sanzi
CAGACTACAGTACTACTACAGGAGGAAGTTTGTGTTGATTTGACACATATAGCTAAAATATGATTAGAACTAGGCCTACAGATGGACACTAGCTATTTAGTAGTAATGTGGTGCAGTACATTACTGTCTCTATATCTCAGAATCAGAATAGAGTTTATTGCCATTGTTTTACTTGAAACATTTGAAAATTTACTTTGATGTACTCGTGCAACATGAAACATAATTATAGATATAAAATAAGATAAATAATAAACTATGGAGAAAAAATAAAATAGTAATAATTAAATAAAGGCTATAACTATAAGGCATGCATAAAAGTAGAAAAAATTAAAAAAAAAAATAAAAAAAAATCTAAATAAAAATAAAATAAAATAAAGTAGTATATGAAATAAACATTAAAGTAAATAATTTGTAACAGGGCGACCAATGGCACTTGACCTGGAATCAGACAGTATCGTTTTGAGAAACACCAGCAATCTGATTTGTCAACAATACGTTTCTCCAAATTACACAGTACAGTGTCTAGACCGTGTTGAAATGTTGCTGGGACATTGTCCAGTTATTTCTAAATACTTTTTATTAATGTGGTTGCCAAAGGTCAGTCCGTAGGTCCACTCTGCTCCGTATCTAAGGGCCAACAGTGGGTAGCAGGTTATATGCAAGACGATAAGGAAATACTATGTAGATATCGACATTCATGTACAGGACTGGGTACCATTAAACAATACCAGTATGGTAGCCCTTCCCAAACTCCAGCAGGTCGCGACCCCCCTTATTGACCCAATGTTTCCACGGCTCCCACAGTAATACAGTATAAACTGATGTACCGGTAATGCTTTTCCTCATAATTTTGTATTCATAACAATATGCAAACAATTGTGATTTTAGGCTAAATACTTCAATTTAAAAATCAGCTCATTTTCAAGTGAATGATAGTCAACCTTTGGAGGCCCCCTTGTAGAACCTCTGAGGCCCCACCAAGGACCCCGCTTTGAGAACCACTAAAGATATAAGATATAAGAGATTGAACTAAAGGAAGTTACTTGGTTGTTACAGCTGAAATTAATGATGAACAATAAAAATATGGAATTTTTTAATGGAATAAAATCTGGGCAGCATGGTAGTGCAGTGGTTCACAGCTAGAAGGTCCTGGGTTTGATTCCCAGGCCGGACGGGGCCTTTCTGTGTGGAGTTTGCATGTTCTCCCTGTGTCTGGTTAAGTTTCCTCCGGGTGCTCTGGTTTCCCCTACCACTAAAAACATGTACAACAGTCCAGGATGAATGTGAGTGCGAATGTGGGATAATAGTTGGAAATTAGCCCGGATGGATCTCATGTGTGTTCATAAACATGTACTGTCAAAACCAAATAAACAAACAAATAAAAATAATAATTCAGTTTTATGGTTCTAGATCAGTGGTTCTCAAATGGTGAAGCCTCAGGACCAACCTTCAAAGACAACCCCCAAAAATATAAATTTTAACTTTTACATTCTGTTTCAAACATCACAATTTAGTATTTTTTCGCAAAGTTTAGGATTTAAGCTGTAACCCACTTTTAGGTCTCGACCCACCAGTTGAGAACCACTATTCTAGATAATTATTAATGTTGTATAGGTATTGAAAAAAAGCATTGTTCAGGTGGAAAGTATTGTATAAACCCAGTACCATTAAAGTACTGGTACTGGAACAAATTGAAAGGTACCCAGTGGTATTCAAGCATGACTGGTTTTACCCAATGAACACATAACTCTCACTGAAAAACACAGAACTTTAATTTATTTAGCTTGTTACATGGTGATGTGGGGACAAGCATTGTTCTTTTTTTAGTATAAAAAGATATTAGATGTCAAGGGTTTCTTCACTGTGACATAAGTCCATTTAGACAAAGTTCAGATGCATGTCCTTGTCCACTCCGTAATTAGCTTTATGCTCTTCAAACAGATTGCTGAGTTCATCCATGTAATGCTGGTGGAGGGCATCGAGTTCTTCTATCGTTGGCTTTGGGTTCTTCTCCACTCGGATGGGTCGCCCAACTGCAAAAGGTGATAGGACAATACACTCAAGGTCAGTTTGCTTTATCATTTGCAATATGCTGTGTCTGATGCCAGTAGATGTGGGTTTATCTAAAAAAAACATTATGAAAGCAGAAGTAATGGCTGTGTGTCAGAACGGATGCCAAAATCAACAATTAATTACAGATATTAGATACAGTTGAACGATATAAAAAATATCTGATACCTGATATAAATCTTGTCTTTGGTGTCCACTTACCTACTGTGTGGATGGGTTTTCTGTAAGGCATGAGCCCAAAGGAGTACTGGAAAACCCCACGAGCGTGAAAAAGAGGGAGGGAAATGCCCATGATGGCCTGCAGTTTTTCTTGTGTCCAGCGAAGCCATGTTCCCCTCGAGTTTTCCACTTGATCAAACACTTCATTCTCGCCAAAGGAGAAAACGGGCACCAGATGAGCGCTGAGACACAGTAACAGTGTTAAATTGATTACCAATAAATATGAATGTCCTGTACTGTGCATTTTATGGCTTTCTCTTTCTACACCGATCTTACAAGAGACTATGTGCTTTCACAGGAATTTCCATGGAAGTCTTTGAATAAACCTCTGTTTTACTTCAGCCACAAGTAACTTTTAATAAATAGTTAGACGGCATCCTTTTGCAAGTCACAAGAGCCTGGAGAATTAGCTGTAGTTAATGGATAATTTGCTTCTTCCCCAGGGGCACTGTGCTCTCACCCATGCTCCATGGCCATTTTGATGAAGCCTTTTTTCTTGGCCAGAAGTACATTGAAAGTCCCAGGATGTGCATCGAGAGCCTCTGGAGCCCCACCAACTGCTATTACAACAGCCATCCCACCACCGCGCCGCTGGAGAGGGTAACTGGCACTCTCTTTGTCTGATGGAATCAGTCCTGTGATGTTGAAAGAGAATAGGGTAAAAAGAGTTTGAAGCTTATATAAATTAAATGAATCAACGATTTGACTCCTGTGTCCAACCTGCACACATGATATAGTCCCTGAAGAAAGGAGACCTGAACCACAGGGGCAACATCAGCATGTAGCTGGTGAGTCCAGGAAAAAGCTTCCTGAAGCCTGTGGTGTACACACAGAAGTTGGTGAAGGCCCCGGCCACCAGAACTCCATGGGGGTGAAATCCCATCACATAGTTGTGTCTTGGGTCCAGATCAGCGGTTTTCACCAACTGTCACAAATAAAACACAGGGTTGTGATTTTCTTTATTCCTACTACCGGTATGTATCTAATACATTTATTCCGTGGACATTTTTGGCTCCCCACTTGATTCAATATTGAGTTAATATTGCAGTTTAAACACTGTCCCTGACCCATGAACCCTCACTCATTGGGCTCATGCCGACTGTTTGGCAACGGCCCACAATTCTGTAAGATCCACTACTGTAGCAAAGTTGAATCTATTTTGTGACACATCTTGATCTTAATGGAACTATTTACAGAGGTTGCAAAGTTCCTCCAGATAACACTTTTGCTTCTGAGATAAATATATGATGATTATAGTCCAAACTGAACTATAATAACTTTACACTTGCTCTTTAAGTTTGAGTACAGTGCCTCTAGCTTCTAGTACATTTTGTTGAATAGTAATTACGTTTTTGTCCAGCTAGTTCGAATCTATTTGTGGACTGTGTTCATTAAACAAAATATTGTTTTTGACATTATATTATTTTATTATTAATGATCACTTACTAACTCACTCACTCACTCACTCACTCACTCAGTTAACATAAGTCTTTCTAATGTACCACATCCCTGGTCTAGAAGCCACAACTATATCTACTATTCTTTACTTATATAATACTGCCATTGTGCCATTAGATTTTAAGTGTTTTTCTTTTCTTTTCTTTTCTTTTCTTTGCAGAAACAAGCTGATGGTTTGGAGTTAATCATTTATGTCAAATGAGCCTCGAACAAGGTATAAACAAAAGTGCTGTCTGACCATTCAGAAACCGAGAAACCGAGTTTTTGAAGTTGCAGTCGTGAAAGTTCCCAATCAGGGGGGACAGGGAGTCCAGCCGTACTCAAACACTTAGCAGAGGACACTAGGAATTACTTCACATTAAGATAAAGAGACTCTGCAGGTGAATACAGTAAAAAGTGACATCAAATTGAAACCTTTGCTGTATATTACTGACATAAATATGAGAAAAAAATGTATTGCATGTTTTCCATTTTTTATATAAAAGAAATTTGTAAAAATGGCTGATATTTTCAGTGACAAAATCTAAATAGTGGATAGTGCCAGATTTAAAAGTATGGATTCATTTTGTTGAGATATTAGTTACAAAGATTTATTCTGAGGGGACTTTTTGAATAAACTATTCATTAGTGAATAAAAAAGTCAAAATTTAAATTATGCCTTGTTCTTTGGGGTTCAAAACTCAATAACTCAGGCAAGGAATTAAAATTTGAAAAATCCAAGAACAAGACTGGAAAGTTTGGAGTCGGTAGGAGCTCCTAAAGTGGAGATGTCGCCAAAATGTGAGAAAAATGGTCAATTGAAGTTACAATTTCCCATATACATGTAGTTCTATTGAGAAAAGTTTAATCAGCGCAATAATTACACTCCTTATTGTAATGAGTAGGTTGTTTTCAGGTGAAAATATTTATGTTAAGAGAACAAACTGGCCCAAAACCTGACATACAGTACAGGCCAAAAGTTTGGACACACCTTCTCATTCAATGTGTTTTCAATGTCTTTTCTTTATTTTCATGACCATTGATAAAGAAGAGATTCCACTAATGAACCCTGATAAGGCACACCTGTGAAGTGGAAACCATGTCAGGTGACTACTTCTTGAAGCTCATGGAGAGAATGCCAAGAGTGTGCAAAGCAGTAATCAGAGCAAAGGGTGGCTATTTTGACACAAAATATAAAACATGTTTTCAGTTATTTCACCTTTTTTTGTTAAGTACATAACTCCACATGTATTCATTCATAGTTTTGAAGCCTTCAGTGAGGATCTACAATGTAAATAGTCATGAAAATAAAGACAAAAGACCAATGGTTGAAGGTGTGTCCAAACTTTTGGCATGTACTGCATATATATATATATATATATTTTAAAGAGTTTGTCTGCAGTGTCTCCCCTTGAAAAACAAGCTGAAATTGAATAGTATTTCAATAAAATTTTCAAAAGAAAGTTAATTCAGCAAACACACTAGCAAATACTAAGAAATCTGAATTTTTTTGATCACTTTGTAAATAATTTCCAGCACCCTTGAGATCGTGCATACTCTGATGTTAAAGGTTTGCACTTACTGTACATCACTGCCCCTCATTTGGCTTTGTTGCTATGCCGTTTCCATGTTGTGACATCCCTTGCATATTGTCTTTAACCAAAATATTGTGTAAAAAATTGGAAATTCACCTAACTCAGAGAGGTAAGATTTGAGCTTTAGCTGGTGCAATTAGTGATGGTGGTTAACAGCAAACCAATGAAACAAATCGACTACACACCATTTCTTATGCCTCACATTGACTCTTTGTTTGGACTTAACCTAGCGTACAGTCAGATGATATTGCAAATGACTCACGCAGAGGAAGACAAGTTACACCAAACCAATTCTGTGTTACTACCTTTTTAACATTACATGAGATTACACTGACTACATGCCTATTCTGATGACATTAATAGAGCAATTTCTTAGCCCCAGTTTACATATTTAATTCTATACAGGCCATCTCTGGACTTTTATTAGTTTATGGTCCAGCGTTTATTGTACAGGACAGCTTACGGCATGTTTTGGCAGCTAATGAGAGTTTGATCCTGTCTATGTAAGCACACGCACTGTGAAGCGCTGCCCTTACTTGTATCGGTAAATAAAGTGCTCAATAAAGGGCTCAGAGGTAAATGGTTTATTTTGATCTTTGACCTTTGTGTAAGTAGGAAATTCCCATTGACATACAGAATCTTGTTTTGAAAGCGAGTCCTGGCCATTCCACATCATTCAGGCAGATAGAATTTGTTTGTCACTATCAGAAAATAGAGCTATTTATCATATTGGGTCATGCTGAACGGTCATCGCTGTAGTATAGTCATAATCAGCAAAACTTATCCCTTGTCATGTGGAAGCATCACCAGACTGGAATGGTGAGGCTAGCACAAGTGCCTCAAGTTTATGTTCTGCACTGATAGTAATAAACTTCTCCTGCATAAAACATCAAGGCTCCTGCATACATTTCATCTACACCAGGTGTAGGTACCGTTAGGCAAAGAACTTCTGACCCTCAAGATGATTTTGGGAAACATTATTAAACACATCAGAGATGTACAGAAATTAAGAAAATACAGTCACTTCCCTTCCTGGGTGAGGCCTCCCAAACATCCCTGTTCAATCCTGATGTACAACACTGCCATTAGCAGAATATAGCCCTTTACTTTGGCCACGGCCCCTGGTCTTTTGACACAGGAAATCAGCCTGTTAAGAAGCAAACACATGCCTTCCCCTGATCTACACCCTCTTGAACAACATTTTCTCTAAACATTGACTACAGACATTGATTTGGAAGAAATAGCAGTAAAATAAATTTATGGTAAAAAAAAATAAAAGTTATGATCATCTTTTTACCAATGCCACAAACACAACATTTTGTTATCTTGTGAACTAATCAACTACTAAATTCACTAAATATTGGCATACAGCATGCTACTTTTCTAACATTAAAATGTGATTTATTTTTCTTCTCTGAAAAGACTTAATTCATAAGAGAATGACCTACTTCTGGCAAATGTATCTGATGCAATGTTCCTTTTGGTGGCGTGAAATGTTTTAAATAAACATGTTTATTACCTTTAACTGGCAACTGCTGTCCTGGACAGTGTGTGTTTTGCCGTCAGTCATTTATAATCTAAGAAATTGTAAACAGTGTAAAAAGTGCAGAGTTGAGACACATAATTTAAGCAGATGTCCGCACAAATGTCAATTTAAGTTTTTAAATATTCCCCCTCAACATTGCCAAAATATTTGTTATGTTTTTAAGCTGTAATAACTACTAACCCAAGCTGCTGATGCCAAACACGTGGAGTTTTAAAAAGTGAGAATCAGACAGTAACATGCACCTCCCACGTGTGACCACAAGATGGACACAGACGCCTGAAGGAGTTACACCATCCCATCTCCCTGGTTTACAATCAAAACAGATATTGAACAGCACATGTACCCAATGCTTATTTGAACTGCACTGAATAAATCTACCTGGATGAAACTGGGGCAGACAGTAGTTTCTATGTGTGTCCAAATTGAAAATCCTTTTAACAACCATAGCTGGAACAAAATTCTCACACGTCTGAGCTAAATGTCCTGTGTGCATCCCCTCACAATGATGGCCACAACCTACGTCACTGGATGATGTCACAAAGCCACAAACTGACATCAAAAGCTAAGTCATAGTACAATTTATGAATTCCTTGAACATTTTTATAAATGGTTATGGTGCAAGATTAAGTAATGAGTTAATTTAAATTGTGTTTTAACATCCTTTTTACTTTGAATATTATTTTGATGCTGTTTGCAAATGAAGTAATATCAGGAATGCAATATAATAGTCTAAAGCAGTGGCTCATCAAATCAGGGCTAAACCAGATCTAAGAACAGTGTAAAATTGACCTAAATTAGGTCTAATCTTGGTGTAAACAATGTCTAAACCAGAGAAACACTTGAAAACACCTTGATTTGCCTTTAATTTCAGTGGAACAAAATGCTTGCACATTATACATGCAATACACAATGTTTTTTTCTTATTCTAAGTTCAAAATACTTCCTCCACAGCAAGATTCTTTTTAAATTAGAAAGTCCAAATTATTACCCAAATTATAGGTGCATTGTGGAATATTTTTATGCAAAAAAAACAACTTGATATTAGTGTGTATTTGACCTTTTAGTGACCCAGTGTCTGTGTGGCCTTTACTTTCCATAACAGCAGCCTTTATGACGCTCCAGGATTAAATGTTTTTAAGGTGACTGGTAGGTTTTCTCTAGCCTGATCAATCAGACCCTCCTACATTCTACATTCTGTTCAAATACAGGAGGTAAAGTTTTCTGTCAAAGTGTGTTGGGCCTGGTTGATCAGGTAAGGTTTTCTCTGCATTCCCATGAAGATGGTTCCATCAGCAGAGAAAACCTACCTAAAAAAACTACTGGATCACTAAAGTTCAGATACTGTACGCACTAATATCCAGTGTTGGGGAGAATACTTTGAAATTGTATTCAGTTACAGAATACTGAATACTTGTCTTAAAATGTATTTTGTAACGTATTCAGTTACTTTGCCCAATCAGTGTACTGTATTCTGAATACTTAGATACTTTCACCTTGATTTGCATTATATTTTTGTATAAATATGGTGAAAGATTAAAAATATGTAGCAACTGTTGTCTGTCTCTGTCCCTCCTCTGTCTCTCCTTCCTCTCCCTCACTCTCTCCTTCATCTCTCTCTCTCTCCCTTTCTTTTTCTCTCTCCTCTTCCTCTTTCTTTTTCTCTCTCTCCCCCTCTTCCTCCCTATCTCCTTCCTCTCTCTCATTCCTCTCTCTTTCTTTTTCTCTCTCCTTCCTCTCCCTATCTCCTTCCCCTCTCTGTCTCTCTCCTTCCTCCCTCTCTCTCTCTGTCTCTCTCCCTCCTCTCTCTGTCTCTCTCCTTCCTCTCTCTCTTTCTTTTTCTCTCTCCTGCCTCTCCCCATCTCATTCCTCTCTCTCTAGTCTCTCTCCTTCTCTCTCCTTCAGTCTCTCTCCTTCTCTCTCTCTCTCCTTCCTGTCTCTCTCTCTGTATTCCTTTGGTATTTGAAAAGTAACTGTATTCAAAATACCCTCAAATGAGAGAGCATTTGTACCGGAATACAGTTACTCAAAATGAGTATTCTGAATACGTATTTTAAATACATGTATTTAGTTACTCCCCAACACTGCTAATATCAACATAAAAAGTTCCACAATGCACCTTTAAGGTAATATATATTCTTGATTTGAGCAATTGTAACTTAACAATATGTTTTTTTTTACAACCTGAAGAAGCTCAATTACAGTACTTGAAACACAATTTCAGAATCAACGGCACTGTGCAAGTGATGTAATATATGGCTGAAAATCACACAGGCCACAATTGGTAATTTGCTGACAGTGACAGAGATAAGCTGCTCTGCCTGTGCACAGCTAAAGATCATAGATTAGATCATATGCAGCGGATCGGTCTCCTTCACTGACCTCTGGAGGTAAATCCCACACACACCTGGGCCTATACTGGTCATGTGACACCCTCATATGATGCAGTAAATATGTCAGAATCTCACCTTGACGGGGAAATACTCCCGCATGTAGTCCCACACCTTGAGACCACACAGGAAGGGCACCCTGCGGCCCGCACGCGACGGAGTGTCATAGTCGATGAACCACCAGACAGAATAGAGCACACTGATCAGCCAATACCGGGTGAAGAGCAGGTAGAAGAACAACACGATGCATAGGGGCGCTAGAAGGACAAGAGGGTTATTAGTGTTTAAAGCCACACTGCGAAACTCTCCAGGTTATACTGTATGTTGCTATGTACAAGAGATGTAAAACTCAAAACATAAGCAAGCATCCTCATGGACATTTAGAACTCATGTGGCCCTTTGCAATATATGACCTATGAAGGGGGAAACATCAGGCAGATATGAAAGCATGAGTGTGGAATAAAGGCACCACAACCCCATATGAAGTTGTACTTGTTGACAGACATCACAACTTCATACGCAACTTCTAACTCCACATTCTGCACCAGGTAACTTGAAAGAGTCATCTCTAAAGTACTGTTGTTTTATTTGTTAAAACATTGACCATACACCAGTGTAATGTTACCATCTACCCAACATTCACTGTTGTGGAGATCAGAGTAAGAATGTGAAAGGGGGTATAGGCACTTATAAGCTTTAGCCTCAGCCTACTCCTTTTGGGGATCACATCTGTCTTTTCTTTCTGCGCTTTAAACATTGTGAAATTCAGATGCTCAAACAAATGTTGTTAAGTAATGTAATGTAAAATAAATAACTGTGATCAAATTAACAACAAATAATCGTGATCATGTAGCTCATCTTAAACTACTAGAGGGTGCCAAAAGAAAAGAACATAGCCATGTTATCAGTTTGGACTGGCTACGGTTGATGGTGGTTTGAGCGCAGGTTGCATGCAATTTGAAGACATTTACACCAATAATTTCGTAGATCATTGGATCTATGAAATTATTGATCTAATCATTGGATGATTAGACTGAAGCTGCTCATTAGTTTCTCTAGGTGCACAAGTGTGTTTCCATTGTTCAGTAATAAAAACCTGAGAGCGGCTCATCATGTAGTGTATAGTGTGTCTCACTATGCTGCACACCGCTTTGAAATGAGCCAAATACAGCTGCCAGCACTTTACTAAATTTAGGCACAAGCACAGAATTGACTCACTGCATTCAATATAAACAATGGGCACGTCCTAATATGCCAAGACGAGACAGAGTGACAATTTTCCACCACACAAGTTCACGCAAAGTGCAAGGAATTATGTACATGTATTATTTGCAAGGGAATTTAGGTAAGTATTGTTATGTTGATTTCAATGCACTAACTGAATATGACAAAGGCACAAACATACAGTATTAACCATATTTACAGTACGTTTGAGATTTTGCTAAAAATTGTACCTAGTTTTCATGGTTTGACATTTATTGTGATTCCATATTGTAGATGGACCCAGGATGTGACATAAGAAGTTCTGCTTTGCAACCGTACTGTACCAATGGGCCATGGCATGAGCGAGTCCCAGCTCAATGGACTGGAATAATAGGACCATCCTCAATGTCCTTAGTGTTTTCTGATTGAGCATAACATTTTAGATTTTTCTACATACACAGTACAGTTGGCAAACCACTGATGAAAACGGAGGATTAATACCATCAAACTAAATCAAACAGAAATCCTAAAAAAGCATAACATAAAGGGATGTGTAATACCAGCTACCAGCTTTTCCCCTAGCTATTTGATTCCAATCTATTCCAAGACTGCTATCAACAAAAGGGTATAACAATATATAGATATTTGTTTGTGATATTGCAATATTTTTTTTCACACAAAAAATACTTTCAATGATAGTGTTTGTCATTAGTAATAATAACTTGTGGTTAATATATTCCTTTTGGACAATTGTAAATAAAGTGGATCAATTGGCCCAATTTTCGGTGAAATAGTCAGGTATCATTGCTTTACTTAATTATTTAAGAAAAATAATATTTAATATTGTCAGCGTATGTAAACTTATGCATTTCATAGAATATGAATGATAACACAAAAACTCATGGTTAGTGGTTGGTGAAGCCATTTATTGAAAAGATTTTGATCAAAAGTTTAAGGTCATGTAAACGTTACGTCAGTGACATTAGAGTAGTTTCTGTTTCATTATGATTTCAAAAGAGTAAACTCAGTTCCACTAACCATGAGTGGAAAAAAATACTTATATTTTGTTATCATTCATATTCTATAAAAAATGGACAAAAGATTAAAAGGGTATGTCAACTTAAAAGACAACTGTATATATCGTAGTTTATAATGCATTATGCAATATGTGCAATATATTGATTATCATGATGCGCATTTCGTAATTGTGAGCTATGGGTCGCGTATCGAATCGTGAGGTACCCAGGGGTTCCCAACCCCTTAACAATAATTCAAATACTGATTCAAATACCACAATTACTTTGTCATGGTCATAAACATTAATATTGTTCATAGATTCTTTATCTCATCGGAGCAGTGAAACTTAGAAATGTGCAGGACTAGTTATTGTCAGGTGGTTGTAGAGCGCTATAAGTTGATTTTGACCATTTTTACTGGAAAAATATTTTTTATTGTATTAGACATGAAGTGTTTCCCATTGGCATTGATTGGTAACTTAAGGTCAGTAGAATTGAAAGTACTGTTTCTTTGATATCTACAACTAGCACATTCATGCAGTTAGAACAGGGGTGGGCAATTATTTTTTACAAGGGGCCAGATGAGAAACCTGGATTGAGTCCAAGGGCCGGATCAAACGATTACTTGAATTGAATTGCATATTGTAAATAGGTGAATAACGTGCATAAAACGCGCTCAACTCACAAATACTCTCTGACTGGGTGCAAAATCCTAGGAACAGTGTATAAACGAAAGAAAGGACAGCACTCCTAGTCAGGAAGAACTTTAACTTTTATTGCCTGTCAGCCTGGCAAACGTTTCGGGTCTCTCCCTTCTTCAGTGTCAGGCCAACAAACACACAGGTGCAATCACTATATGTAATCATGGCACCCACTTCTCCTTAAATTTATCCACAATGCCACAGAATTTTAAGTCACTGACAGCATGTTTTGATTCCTGGCGCGGCATTTTCAGGAATCACAACATGCTGTCAGTGACTTAAAATTCTGTGGCATTGAAACAGTGGCTTTGCCAACAAGGGGCGGAGA